>NW_022046016.1:70300-85322 GCF_001654015.2 Drosophila navojoa
AGGGGATCTCGTAGTCGAGCAGTCTCGACTAGAGCTTTCTTACTTGTTTTTTCTCTCTCTTTATGTTTTTTATTCTTTGCTGGCTCACAGCTGGTGAAGGACACGCGCTGTCGCGCTGAGGTGTTTCACTTCAATGCCGAGGGCGATGAGCTGTTGACGAGCTCCGAATACTTTTGTGGCGTTGGCAAGTTTGAGCGGCAAAGTTTTCTGAATCGTGCCGTGATTTCGTACATATCGCAGCGAAAGGAGGTGCCAAAGTTAAGGGATAAGCTGCCAACGCGAATCACAAGCCCCAACAGGACCAGCACGACTACAACAACAACAACAACGACAGAGGCAATCCCATTGGAGCTGGTTGAGGATGAGAAGGAGGCGGACGAGCAGTATGAAAATGTTGATGCTGATAATGATGATGATGCCGCTGATTCTGTTGCTGATGATGATGATGATGATAACTTTTCGAACGAGGTCCTGCACGTGCTGCAGGATGTGGGCGTTAGCGATGCTCTGGCTTACGTTGCCTCGCTGCTCTACGATGAGTCCAACAATGGTCGTCGAATTGGCAGCACGCCCGCCTCAGCTAACTTTGCCCAGTTGCCCGGCCGCACTGCACAGGCTTCCGCAAAACGTGCCAAAATTCTGCCCATTTATCCCCTGGCCAGCTCGGCGGCGGCGGTGAAGGCGGGCGGCGGTGGTCGCTTCTCGTGCCTCGTCGAAGCCTTAGCGCCTAATTGCAACTGCGGCTGGAGCCTGACACAAAGAATCGCCAGTCCAACAAACGACGAGGCTTCGCTGCACGAGTTTCCCTCCATGGCCGGCGTGCTGACCAAGAAACAGGGCAAGGTGTTCTGCGGGGCAGCAATCAGTAAGTGAAAAACAATAATTGAAGTAACATAAATAAATAATAAATAAATAAATAATAATGCAACTTACAAAAAATAAAATTTTTAATAATAATAATTAAAATAAAAAGAATAATTTTAAAAATATAAAAGTATTCCTCCTAAAAAAAACATAAAAATAAAACAAACAAATTAAATAAATATATAAAAATAGTAAACATATAATAATATAATATAAATAATAAAATAATAATAAATAATAAAACAAATAAGTTAAATAAATATATAAATATAATAAATATATAAATATATAATAATATAAAATAAATAAATTAAAGAAAAAATTAAAAATTAAAAAAAAAAACTAAATATAGAGACAACAAATATAACAAACATAAGTATATCTCGTAAATTGAAATTAATTAAAATAATAGTATTATTGAAAAAAAATAAAAATAAAAACTATATAAATAAATAAAATGAATAAGAAGTAAAATAAATAACGTAAGTATTTATCTTAAATTAAAAAAAAATATTATTATTAAAAATCAGTAATTATAATTGCATATAATTGCAAATAATTAAAATAATAATTAAAAATTTAAAAAATAATAAAATAATACATATGTAAATTAAACCCTTTTCATTCAAAAGCTTTGCATTAAATTTATTTGCATTAGTAGAGCTAAATCTTTTAATCGATATCATACAGAATCACAGCATCTCTAACAACTTCTTCTCTTCATTTCCTCCTCTCCCAGTTCATCATCACTATCTGCTCTCGGCTGCCCACTGTTTCCTCAGTCCCGAGACGAGCCACGCCTCCCAGCTGCGCGTTGTGGTGGGCGAGCACGATCTGTCGAGTGTCTACGAGACGTTCTACACACGTCTCTACGATCTGGATGCACTGATACCACACGAGCAGTTCAGCCAAGCAAACGGTCAAATGAGGAACGACATCGCCCTCCTGCGCACCCGCACGCCCATCCTCTTCAATCGCAGTGTGGGCCCGGCCTGCCTGCCCCTGCAGCCCGCTGCGAACGGCAAAAAGCTGCCGCTGGTGGGGCAGCAGCTGGTGGCTGCCGGCTGGGGCACCACCTCGTACGGCGGTCCACAGACGCACCGACTGCTCAAGACGACGCTGGACGTGATCGGCGCCGAACAGTGCCGCAATTCGCTCAGCCAGGGCTCTGTGCCGGCGCACAGCTTCTGCACCTACAGCCCCGGCCGGGACACGTGCCAATACGACTCCGGCGGAGCGCTGTACGAGCGCAGCAACGGCCGCCTCATGGCCGTGGGCATTGTGAGCTACGGCTACGCCTGCGCCACGCAGCAGCCGTCGGTGAACACGCGCATCGCCTCCTTCATCAAGTGGATCAGGGCCCAGACGCCAGAGGTGGCTTACTGCCTGAAGCAAATATAAAGGGACTCATAGAGAGGAAAGAGTTTTATATAAGAAAATGAACTTATTTGTGTATATTTATAATAAAGGGGATGTAAAAGAACTCAGAGCTGTTCCTATTGTATCAGCCAATTATCCTAATCCTATGAAATATTGACTGCTGCCATATCGAACTACGAGTATGCAGATGATTATGCTTGCACTCCACCCTCTCATTGCACATCCTCCTGGATTCCAATCAACTCCAGCTACTTGCCGTCAAGTGGGTGTCAAGTTTGGCGCTATGCTTGAATGGTCTGTCAACAGGCGCAGCAGCAGCAGCAGCAGCAGCCAATTGACTCATCAATCATGAATGAGAATCTTAACGCCTCGCTGGCGCTCTATGCCCCGACGCAGATTGCAATTAAGCGCAAATGTCAACTAATTAACCTCAATGGCTGCTGGCAATGCCAGAGACAACACTCAATCCCCTTCTCTCGCTCTCTCTCTCTCTCTCACTTTGCCTTCCATCTCTCTCTCACTCTCTCTCTCTTTCACTCGTCCTGCTTCGCTTCTGATGTTGTGTCAATAAAAATGCTGCATTTTTGCAATTTTGTTGCTTTCTACTGATTCGTTTGGCTTTCGTTTTTGTTGTGTTCCTTTTGCTGGCTGCCTCGCCATGCGGCGATGTCGTCGTCGTCTTCCTTTCAAATAAATAATTAAACGTTTGCCATAACATATGAAGCATGCTTTTAGGCTTAAAGGCAATACAAATCGTCTGCCAGTCACTGTCTATGCGGTCGCTGCCATTTTTTGTGTGCAGCCCCTCAGCCGACGATTATATTTGTATTTGGATTTGTATTTTTTATTTATATCGAATGCTCTAACTGCAGACATTGTGAAAGCTTATTGAGATGTGTAACATAGTTTCGCACTTCTATGAAGCTTATCATAAATTTATGAAATACAGAAATATTTTTATGAATATAAAATTATATAATTCATTTATTCTAAATAATATATTATATTAAATATAATTATATTAAAGAGAAAATTGTAGGAAGTTTTTGAATAATGAAAATACTAAGAAAAAAAAATAATCAAATTCGTAAAAAAAAAAAAATTTTAAAAATAAATAAATAAAAATAACATATAATAAATAGTAATAATAATAATAAAAATAAAATTAAAAAATAAGAAAAAAAAAAAATAAAAAGCATATAATAAATAAAAATAATATTTAAAAAATGAGAAAATAAATAAAGTACATACAAAATAAATAGCAATAATAATAATAAAAATAAAATTTAAAAAATAATATAATAAATAAAAAAAAATAAATAAAAAAAAAATATATATGAAATAAATAGTAGTAATAATAAAACAATAATAATAATAATATATTTTTTTATTTTTTACACCTTCTGGCAGTTGGAAACTGTTCTTTATGATATATAAATTTTTTTTATATTTTGTAAATTTTAGTTAACATAAAATATGAAGTTTCTATCTCAGTTAGAGCTCATCATACTGAGACGACTCTCACTGTCACATTGCTTCCGCAAGTGCATTTCCATATTCGGCTTGTTTTTTCATCTTGTTGTCTCTTTTGTTTTCTTGCATGTTTATTTCTTTTCGCATGCTGGTCTAGCTGCAATGCACTTTTCAATACCCAGTCGCATATGCGAGCAGCCTCAGTGACTCCCCCGTCCGGCTAAGCTGTCCGTTTTTGAGGCTTTGCCTGCATTCGGGTGCCGTTGCAGTGCAAGAGTATAGGCGGTTCTTCTTCTTCCGCTGCCCCCCCTCTCTCTCTCTCTCTCTCGCTCTGTGCTTGTTTTGTTTCGGGATGTGGCACATGTCTGTGCCGCTTGTGCCTTGCGAGGCTCGTCTGGTCGGCTCTGTTGTTCAATTTACGTAAAACGCGGCAACGTCAACTGCAGTCGGCGGCATCAAGTGTTGCGCCCCCTCTCCACCCCACACAGATGGGCGTGGCACTAGGCATAGAAATCGCTGGCATAGACTGGAGGCACTAATTGAAAAGCAGCATCCACTAACGCCAACAACGGCAATGGGCTGAGCTGGCTCTGGGGAGATGCAGTTTTTTTTAACTACAGTGAAGACTGCTTAGCGCGGATTCAATTGCATTCATTTATAGTTGACGAAGTGACAAGGGATGCATGTGTTTAGGTAACTGAATATATATAAGCATATAAATGTTTATGGAAATTTAGCTACCTCTCTCTGTCCCCCTCTCTCTCTCCCTTCACTGTAGGAAGAAAGCGCATTCGCTGTTTTCTCTTCTGCTCTCTCTGAATCGAAACGTTTTCGAATTTCCTTTGCATACTTTTGTGCTGCATTTGATTACAAAATGGCGTCGCTGTTGGGGGCGTGGCACCCACACTGCTGTCGTAATACGCGCCTAAGCATTGGCATTTAGTTTTCGTTTTTGCTGCGCTGCGGCCGCTCCGAAAACTATGCAACGCGAAACGCAGCGGCAAGTGCGGCAAGCGCCTGGACTTTGACTATTCATTAGCGTGTGTGCCAAACTCTAACAAGCTCAAAAAGCAATTTGCAAGAGGCAGCTAAAAATTGGTAAAAATATCGACATGTCGGCTCATGGAATTGACGTTTTATAGGGCCAACGGGTGCTGGGTGGGCTCACTTTGACTGGTTGGGTGGTGCACGTTACATAAAACCACGCGTCGCACAAAAGCCGCCAAATCGTTGTACACAAAACACCGAAATACAAAATGGCCGCCCTATCAATATACAAGTGGAAATGATGGCGGTTCCAGCAAGAGAAATCGCCAAAAGTTGGCAAAATTTGTGTGAATATTTCAATAATTAAATTAATTTATAATTATTTATTATTTTATTATTATTATTTTTATTATTTTATGGGCCTCACTTTGGCGAATTTCCTACGATTCGCAATGTTTGGAATGCTTTGTTGGCACATTTTTTGTGCTGGCGAATTTTTTGAGATTTTTTTGTTTTTGGTTTCATGTTTTTTTATCGGCCACATTGTGTGGTCAGAAATTAGCTGCGCTTTGTTGTCCACCTAGTAGGCCAATTAAATCCGTTCACATCAATAAAAACATTGCGAAATGCCTGTTTGGCCTTTTAGTTTCATATTTTAGCAACAAAACAAATTATCACGTGGCCGCTGTAAGCAAAGCACTTTGGTTTTTCGTTTCGATATTGATTTTGTTTGAGTAATTGAAGAGCAGTTGGCATACGATATATAAATTCATTTCGATTTTTATTTTTTTAATAATAAAAAATATTTGTTGAAGCTTACTTAATTTTAAATGAGTTTAAATAAATACATATATATTTTTTTAATTTTTTAAAATTGTTAAAAACGTTATATTAAAATATATTAAAATAAAATAAAATCATTATGCAGGCTTACTATAAAATCTCCCTTTAATAATTAACATGATTTGAGCTCGTGTAAAACTAATAAATGATATATAATAAAATAATGTTCTTTATAAAATATCTGATTATTATAAATAAATATTTAAAAAAATTATATTTTAAAAGCTAAAAAACATTACACTTTACTTTATATTATATATGATACAAAGAAAATTCTATAATATTTGGTAGCTTTTAAAATTTGGATAATGAATATGCCTATGAAAATGTAGGTTAAGTAATAAAAACTTCAATATATTTGATAAATCAATTTGATTGTTTTATAATTATAAATAAAAAAAGATTCGTAATGTTTGCACATGAATTTCCATAAATGAGTTACATCGAAAATTGATTCTTAAGTTTGTATCTCATGCGTCTGGTGAAGTAGAATCTGTAGCTAATGTCGGTTTTGTCTACAGCACCTTTTGCGGACTCCCATCAAATTGTGCTCTAGACAAAAGAGCACACTCGCATTACATTGCATACTTTCCCAGAATCAGCTTCCGCCTGAACTCGGCCCAGCGATATTTGGCGTTCTTTGACATGAACTCATTGTTTAGCGGATGCCTGTGACATGTGTCCTTGCGCCTGGCCACCTTCTGGCCGTTGACATACTTCACTGGGGGTATCTTGTTGAGCATCCACTTTTTAATTATTGAATTACTGTGCATCCTGCGAATCGATTCGGCTGCCTGGTTCACCTTCGCCTCGAGCAAGCTCACGTTCTGCCCACATGAGCAAAGTGTGGAGGTTGCCTTGCGCATCACACTTGAGCAATTGCGATGAATCACGGACATTTTCTGTTGTGTCCAGAGTAAATCGGAATTTGGAATTTAGGGTTTGCCGAAAAAACTCTGAGAATCGAACACAATCTAACGGCTAACTTTACGAAACTGTTGCTGTCGCTGTATTTATCATGACATACTATAAATTGACTGTACGCCTTTTCAGTTGATGTTTAAATCTTTCATAACTCTATATATGTATTGAACACGTTGAAATTTGGCTCATGAAAATAAACTTAATGAATTTGTTTTTGCAATTGTTTATTCGATCTGTTACCAAATAGCCTTCAATGCATAGTTTTCCAAATCTCTGTTTACTGACTGGTTACTATGTTCAAATTTTGTTTTCAGTATATTTGTATTCTTATTTTAGGAATAAAGTAGGTGAACACGCTTTCGACTGTTATTCCTCTCTTATAGTTCAAGGTTAGTGAATGCTATTGAAGGTCAGTTGATTAAAATGAATTGAGCTCAAGGCGCAATAAGTGATACGCACTCTTATACTCTCCAAGTTTGCAAGCTTCTGAGTCTACCATTACCACTTATATATCATGTGTACCATATATCATGCGTCGACGAAAATCGGCCCAACGATAACGGGCATTCCAGTGCGAGAAGTTCTCCTTCTCCTTTTTGATTTGCTGTTGATGGTTCTTGAAATTCTTGACATAGGTCGACGGTGCATGATGATACTCTGGATTGGGCTCGCGGCGCTGCTGGATAATGTGCTTCTTTATAACGGATTGCGACATGGGCACCTTCTGCTGGGGCAGCTCACACTTTTGCCGGAGCAACGATCTTTTAAATACTGAAAGACTACGACTTGACATTGTGATCAAATTTGTAAGTTAAACACTCGCTCTTTTTTTTTGCACTTTTAGTTGCACTAAGTTAGTTGTTTTATGCGTGATTTGGATGCGACACAGGACTGATAAGCTACCGAATATGTGTAATAGTTGAAAATAAATCAGGTATTTAATGCTCGAACGACATATGAAACTGAGGCAACACTGATTCGGCTGTAAGAGTAACAGCAGCACTCATATTTGGAGATACTATGTGGCGATTATATTTTAAATGGCATTGAATACTTCAAATTACCAAAGACGATATATAATATTAAATAAATTTCTCTAAACTTTAATTCTTAATTTCTTGTAGTTTATATTATGTGTCATATCAGTTATGTGGACATATCATGTTTATTTCATCCGTGTAGCTTTGATAATATTCCACAAACGCGAAACAGAAACTCGTTACAGAGTTTTTTAAAGATCTTCCAGAGATTGTGCCTAATAACCCCATAGAAAGGACGAATATATGCTTCTGGGCTTACTTTATGCAGATAGTTGTTGGCTTGATTCTCTTAGCATCAGTATATGCAATTATTTTAAGTTTATTCCTTTCGCAACGGGACTTTTCTATAATTTAGACAAGGCTTGACTGTTGTCTTTTATTATTATTTGTGAAGAGCTCTTAGCCCGCTTTTGTGCTACTTAACACGCAAGTTCGCTCTTCAGAAACTAGCGACATACTTTGTTATATTTTCCGTCTTTTTTTTGAGCTCTCTCAATATGGCAAAAGGCAACAGCAGAAGCAGAAGCAGCGGCTACAGCAAAAGCAACAGCAGAAAGTGGCTGAAGAAAGGACCGAATACAAATAAGAGTGCACTCAAGTAATACGCTTCATAATTTTTATTGTCAAGCCTTTTGGGGTTTGAGCTCTTGGCGTCGTTGTTGGCCCACTCGACAACAAAAGCTGCCCAGCGCTTGGCATAAAAGAAAAACAATAAAACAGAAAAGCGGGCGAGGCAGCGAGAGAGAGAGAGAGGGAGATAGAGAAAGAGAGGCGCAAAATGAAGTGCCACGGCTGGCAACAACACAGATTGCAACAAAGCAGAACAACACTTTTTTTCAAAGCAGCATAAATTTTATAATATACAAAAAATCAATGGGGGAAAAAAAACATAAAAAAGAGTACGCCAAAGGATTATACGGGCTGGCAGCGAGGTCCAACGGTCGAGCGTTCAGGACACTTCTTATGCAAAGCACTGTGGCCCACTAGCAGGAGCAGCAGCAGCAGCAGGAGTAGGGGCAGCAGGAGCAGCAGCAGCATCCCTCCCGTTATGCGACGTGCTGCACCCTTTTTGGCCAAGTCATGCAATTAACTTGGCCCGGCAAAATGCTCTGATTTCATTTTCGTGTTCATTGTTTTTGTTAAGTTGTTGCCATTTCTAGTGCTTTGTGCGAGTTAATTTAGAGTTTAATGCATATACATACATACATATATTTCTATATAAAATCTGCAATTCATTTTGAGTTTGCCACTTGTTGGCGTAATTAGTCGCGACTGCACTTTGACTTTGCCTTTGATGTTGTTCGTGCTAAATTGGGCCAAGTACTAGAAGCGGCCCACTTGACCGAAGAGCTCATAATTGTTTAATTATAGCATATTCGGGCTGGAGTAATGCAGGGATGGGGGAGCATAGAGCAAATGCTTTAAATGATAACAGCAACAACAACAATTCATAAATCATTATATATATATATATATAATAAGCAAACTGTTTTTTTTTTCTTACAATAAACAAAAAAACTGCTCTTAACTTAACTTCTGATAAATTCTGAAAACTTCTGGTTCTCTCACTTTCTTCTCTTAACTTCACTGTGGAATTTTGATGCAGGGCGAGCGCGGTTCCCTGAGTGGTTCCTCAATTCTCAGTAGCGCTTGATGTTTTCCTAGACACCCAGTCGCTTGAGACTATCTTATTCTATTTGAAGTGACTCTCTTCGGTAACTGGAATGGCAATATATATAAAATATTAATTATGTTTCGAATCGTATGCAAATGATGTTTGTTTGTTTACAGCTTACTCAGCGGCTTCTGCCAAACAAAGAAATAATATTGAATACAAAGAAAAAGATTTTATTTTTCGTTTTTCTAGTTTATTTGCCTAACAATTTCCTTTATTTGTCTTTGATCTTTGCTGGGGCATTGTCAAGTATTATATGTATGTAGGAAATTTTCGATTTTCGAATCCAATAAATAACAGCATGCAAGAGTTAAATTTTTGTTGTAAAACTAATTGGTAAAACCGAAATTTAGGGTAAGCCGTAAGTAAGCTCTGTGTCTGTGTACCTTGCGGCAGCACAATATTGTGTTTAATAGCCTGTACCTCCATATATCATACGATGACGAAACGCGGCCCAGGTACTTCTGTGGTTGTTATACGTTGAATAGGGCGCGATCACTTTTTTTGAAAGCGCCTGCTGATGAGACGTTCGCTGCCTGGTCACCTGCGATAGCAGTTCCTGATCAGCTTTACGCTGGAGCAGTTGGTCATTGTCCTTGTCAATATTTCCAAAGATTACGTCACGCACAGTGCCCACCTCCACGTCCTCGTCGCTCTCGTCGCTCAAATCCTGCTTCTCGTCGGAGTGGGTTTCGCTCTGCGCCCATGCCGCTTGCTGCTGTGCCGCGGCGACTGGGCTCCGTCTGGACTTTGCGTTCCTTTGCGCAATCATGCTGTTGCGTCGGGGCGTAGCGCCCGTTCTTCTAGACAAATGCATTCGCATGCTATTCGTGCCAAACTGTCTGAAGTTGTTCCAGTCGCGCTTCTGCTGCGCCAATTGAGCAGCGGCGAAGCTTTCCTCGCGCTCTGGCCAGGATCGCTTGTCGCTCAGCTTCATGCTCATTGCCAATGCATCGTAGCCTTTCTCCAGCAGTGCTCCGCTACTATATTGACGCCGACACATCTGAAGAGTGCGGGAGACACATTTCGCAGTCGATACGCTCCGTGAGGTCATTGCCGAAAATGTTTAACTAAAACTTTTGGGGGATACAAATTTATAAATAAATATTTTTCACCTACTTCTGGGCAGATATTTTAAAAAACAATTTTTATACTTTCGAAAAATGAAATTTTGTCAGTCTATGTATGACGAGAAGTGAGGCATTAAAATATAAGACCTACAATTCAATATCTTTATTCTTAGTGACATTGAAAGCGGTGAGTGCTTAGATATATATATTTTAATAAAATATGGATACAAAGGCATCAAAAGCCAACATCTTGAAATAGGATGCTTTAAGGATGGGATGCTTTTCATTTAATAAATCGGTGAATATATTGAAAATGAGAAGAGATATTGGTAAATTCTTAGGCTTGAATATGTCTCGGTCTTGTCCTAATATCTTTTTAGGAACATTATTTATATTTTATAGAAGGGCAACTGAATATTACAGAGTATATTATTACGAACTGTAATTAAAATGTTTATTTTTATTTTAAATAAATATATATTTTCACAACATTCAACACTCATTCCCATAAACGTAATCGATTTCCCCATTCAAACACTTCCCAGAGTATAAGATCTTTGCTATATCGAAGCTGAACGCCACTTCTTGTTATTTATTTATTTATTTGTGTATTTATTGCCAGCAGAATTCAATTAAAAACCTACTTGAGCTGCGTTCCAAACAAATTACAAATACATGCACGACAATGCAAAAATATTCTCCCCCCCTAGAAAAAACAATTTGCCTCGTCGCATGAACAATTTATTAATTCAGCAGCAGGCAACAGACGCAGCAGGCGCTACGTTTAGGGCTGGAATCATTTTTTGGCTTGCAGGCTTCAAGGCCTATGCAAAATTTAACGCAATTTTCAGATAACATAAAGCCGGCAACAACAACGTCGCCGAGAAATTGAGTTAGCACACAATTACAACAACAATTATGAGTTGCATTTTACAATAAATGCAAATACAACAAACAAATGTAAATAACAGAGCGAATGGTGAATGCACTGCAATGCACATTGAGAAATCTAGATGAGATAATGTTAATTATATATATTATATTATTATATTATATATTTTATGTATACTATTTTTTATTATAGAAAGAATTAAAAGAAAAATATATATTTTTGAGTTATTTAAATTATTTATTTAAATTTATTTATTTAAAAAATTTTAAATAATATATTTCAGTTTTATATATTCATTAATCTAATGCTAGATATAATATTGCATTGCATTTGTATTATTAAAATTTAATTTCAAAAAGTTTTCTTTTTTTTATTCAGTATTTACATTATTAGCTTCTTAACATCCAGTCGTATATGACTATGATCAGTCTTATTTTATAAAAAAAATAAGAAAGCATTAAAACAAAATGTTTGAGTATAGCTCATAAAATGAATGGAAATATTAAACATTATTAATAAACATTAAGTTGAATTATAATTTTTTTAATTATTAATATAACTTTAAATAAATTATTTTTGACCATAGTTGGATAACTTCAAAGGCAAAATAGAACATCATATTATTTTTATTTTAATTATTTGTATTTATCATATCATAATTTATTGTAATAGCAATATATAAGTTTCATAAATGTATTTTTATAAAATATTTCCTTAGCAAAACACCTAGTTTAAGCTAAAGTACTCGTCACAGGTTAGTGTATAAAATGTCAGTAAATTTGATTGTAGTTGGTAAGAACTATGCACAGTGCTGTAGGCTGCAATGCTGGATGTTGTTGGAAAGGGTGAGAGAAGGAGGGGGACTGCAAGTTTTGTGCGTTGTTTAAAATGTAGGCAAAACATGTCACAGCATTTTAATTTAAATGCAAATTAAGGCTTTTGTCAACACTCGAAGACTGGAAATTGAAGAAGAAGCGACAGCAGCAACAACAACAACAACAACAACAACAACAACAACAACAACAACAACGATGGCAACTGGCAGCTCAAGAAACTGCTGAGGCATCAAATGGCTTCAAGGCCAACACCCAAAGAGCTGTCTAGCAATTGTCAAGCTTCTGCCAGCAACTGACATCATATCACATTGCAGTCCATAAACACCAGCCATTCCTAGCGGGCACACACCGTGCCGCCCAAGTAGCGCCAGAGCCAGTCCAGATGGCCTGAGATGCGAGTGTTGACGCCGATGCCATAGCGCTGGCCACAGGCGCGTCCATAGCTGATGATGCCCAGCAGAAACATGCGGGATCGCTGACGCATGATCACCGGGCCGCCTGAATCGTACTGGCAGGAGTCCTGGCCCAGCCCCAAGTAGTCGTAGGTGCACACCTGATTGCCGGCTATGGTTAAATTATAGCGTGTACTGCAGTCGGCATTCGCAATGGTCATCAGGCTGGCCTTTTGCAGGGTGTTCGACTTGGACATGCCAAAGCCCAGAGTACCCCAGCCAGCAATATCGACAATCTCGTAGGTTTCCGCTCTAAGGGAGTTAAGAGAGATTTATGCACATTAATCATGGTCATAGTCGAGGTGCTACCAGTTCTTGGTAATAATATAATTTTATGACAATAATAATAATGTTTTCCCTTTACTTAGTAGGCGCAAAGTGAAGATAAATGCTTTAAAGTCTCTTTATGGCTGCATAAATTAATAGTTAATTCTTCATTTCACTTTAGGTGTGTTACTTAGGCGTTACTTGGTTTCGAGGCCAATGAGATAAGCTATGAGACAAATTTAATAAGAATGCTAAAAAAGTTAGCTTTGAGTTTCTTTCAGGCAAAAGAAAATATTAAAAAAAAATGCACGCCATAATTTACTGAATAATTTGATCTTACTTCGATTAAAATGAAATTTAGAATCCTTAAAAAATGTTTATAAAATATGCAAAGGTTAATTTTCTTAATAATTTGAGATTACATCGATTAAAATAATGTTTAAAATCTTCAATAAATATTTATAAAATATGCACTGAATAATTTAGTTAATAATTTTATGCTAGTTCATTAATATGAAATTTAAAGTTTACAAAAATATTTATAAAATATTCACTGAATTATTTACTTAATAATTTGAGTCTTCTTCAACTTATGATTTTACTACCTCAATGTAATCTGTCTTTAAAACCTTTGCAATAATATGTGAATATGGTATAGTAGTATAGACTCATATATGTATATGTACCACAGATAATATCGTTTGTTGTATTGTTGTGTATATTTTAATTTATCATAAGATAACCATCAGAAATATTAAGGAATATATGTATATCGCAAAGCATTATGTAAGGTATTGTGTGAGATACATGAACAAATGCAAAATATAATAGTAATTAAAATATAATAGAAATTATATTCTTGACCATTTATCCCCCTATATCAATCTCTTAAAACATAATTAGTACTCACTGTTGTGTTTGTCCAAAAGGCAGACAGATGGGCGCCACGCCGCGTGAAAATTCGATGGTTGTGGCCGTGCGGAGCAGAGCGATATCATTGGCGTCGCCAATGCTGCTGTAGGCTGGATGAGGGATAATGCTTTGTATGGCATATTGAAGAGCGAATATCGACTCGCTGGCTTCATGACAAAGAGAGAATATAGAGAGAAGAGAGCGATAAACTGGCTGCTGAGCTGCACTTACTGCTGGTGAGATCGTGCTCCCCGACTAGCGCCACAATACGACTGGGCGATCGCTGGGCCATGCAGTGCGCTGCGGTGACTATGAAGCGATCGCTGACAATGCTGCCGCCGCAGAAAATGGGCTGATTGGAGCTGATGTCGCGTAGGCCCACGGTCGAGGGAAACTCGTGCTTGGTGGCCTCGACGCCGTTGGTGATGCGCGTCGGCTGGGACCAGCCGCAGTCGCAGGGCACTCGCTGTGCCACCGCCTGGCAGCTGAGCCGGGCCCGCTGCTGGGTGGCGGCACTGGTGGACTGGTAGGCCAAGGCGAGGCTCTGGTAGTTGGAGGTGCGACTCACTTGGCCCATGCGGCAAAATCGCTCGGCTTCGCGGAACTGAAAGTCTCCGTCACGTGAGATGAACAGAATCTTCGACTGACAGATGTCAGGATACTGAAAGCAGATCGAACTTTAATAGGCTGAACTACTGGAAGGTATTTCTTGACCATTTCTTACCACTTCGAAGCGACAGTTCACGTGGATCACATGATTGGGCGGTGCCTTCAGCAGGTAACGGCAGTTGCTGCCCGCGGGCAGCGCTCTTGGAAAATTGGCGCTGGTTATATTGATGGGCTGGTTGGTCTGCAGATTGTACTGCCAGCTGCAATGCTGCGCATCTGCCAGCGTAAGCAGCAGTGGCAGCAGCAGTAAGACTGAACTGGCTGATGGGAACCTCAACATTCTTAGGGAATACGATCTCAAGTACCCTAAACTGAGAGCTGCACTTGCTTTTATATATGACTTGGAAATCAGTTCTGATAATCTATATACATATATTTAAAATACATTATATAATGAATATATTATATGTCGTATTTAACAACATTTAAATATTATATTTTATCTTACATAAAGTCAATGAAAGTAGATTACCGAGTCAATGTCACATAACGTAATCGACTCTTGACTTTCGGCTGAAGGTTTTTAAGTTATCGCAAATAAGACATTGCATCTTAGCGCGACATGGAGAAGTAGGCGTATATATAATAAATATATTATATAATTTGACTCAATTTGAAACTCAATTTTGTAACAATTTAATAGTAAATATTTATTTCAAATAATGTCTGACTAATTTTATATATATATTTTATATATATATATATATATATATATATATATATATATATATATATATA
>NW_022046016.1:85332-112844 GCF_001654015.2 Drosophila navojoa
ATATTATTAATTAATTATTATAATTATTATATATATATATATATATATATATATATATATATATATATTATATATTTAATTGCTAAAGAAATTAAGTATCAAATAATATGAATAAATAACCGCAAGGTTCTTTAAGGCTTTTATAAAATAGAAAAAAATTGTTTTCTATATTATTTTATATTAGTCATCAATTTAATAAATAATATAAAATATATTTTTAAATATTATTCAACTAAAATTTGTTTATACTGTGATGATATATTTCTAGAAACGTATGCGAATAATACTCGAATATGTTTCTGTTATATATATTTAGATTTGAGAGAAAAAAATGTATATTAAGTAATACGTAGAATGAAATGTTCCATAGTCAATTTTTATTTTATAAATTTTATTTATATTATTATTATTTTTTAAATAAAGTGAAGAGTCTATAAATCTTTATATAAATAATATATTTATACCTTATACAGCGCTAAGAATCGCTTGATATGAATAGAGAAAATATTATAGCCCGAATTACATTATTTTATTTATTTAATACATTTTGAATATTTTAGTTATCTTCGTTTGCCAGACATTTCATTTACATAATAAGTTATTGCATGGAGACCACACAAGTGGTAAGTCCCGTATTCTGGCGTATCCAGTTGACGTATGATGTGACGCGAGTGTTCACGCCCATTGCGTAGGAGGTGGAGGCGCAGGTTTTGCCAAAGCTGATGATGCCCACAAGGAATTGCTTGGAGAGCCGCTTGATGACCGGGCCGCCGGAATCGTACTGGCAGGAGTCGCGCTTCTGGCCCAGGTAGTCGTAGGTGCACATTTGGCCAGCGTTGATTACCGCATAGTTGTTGTAGTCCGTCTGGCAGTCCGGATTGCTGGCCACCATAAGATCCACCTTCTGCAGCAGACTGGCGGTGGGGCCGGCAAAGTAGGTGGTGCCCCAGCCAATCACATCGACGCCCTCATAGGCAAAGCTATTAGAACTGCACAGAGAATGAAACAGAATGAAGATTTGCTGAGGCACTAGAATCGTTTCTCTCTCTCTCTCTCTCTCTCTTTCTACTCACGTGCCAACAGGTGGCAAACAGATGGGACCCACGCCACGTGTCCACTTAATGTTCTCCGCTGTGATTAGCAAGGCGATATCATTCACAACGTTCGGCTCGTTTTGGTATTGCGGATGCCGCAGCATCTGCTGCATGGCATATTGAGTGTAGTACATGGAGCTGCTCGCTGTAGAATTTGATTTGATTTGATGTGAGGATTTATGTAGAACAAATTATGATAGAGCATTTATATTATAATTCACTTACGATTCTGCAGGTTGTTGGTGCCAACAATAGCCACAATGTTGGTGATCTGGCTAATCTGCAGAGTGCAGTGAGCAGCAGTCACAATATGACGATGAGAGACTGCATAAAAGTGTGGAAGATATTATAGGAAGTATAAAATGATAGTAAAATATTTAAGAATTTAAATGTGACGATAGGACACGTAGAAATAAATGTAAAAATGTCATAATATATAAAAATGTGTATTAGAGTTAATATTTTTTAAATATATAAGCAATCATGTAAATTTATATATATATAATAAATAATTAATTTTTAAAAAACAATTTTATGGTTATAGTTTTATAAACAAAATCATAGGCTGTTACCAAAAAATATTGTAAAATATATAGATTAATAGAAAATAAACATGAATGCAAAAGTTTACAAATTACAATGTGATGGTGCATAAAAATATAAAAAAAAATCAATGAGATGCTGCATAAAAATACATCAAAAAAATTACAATGCGAGGCTGCATAACTATATTAAAAGTATAAATATATTTTTATAAAATTCATAAATTATTAAAATCCTATTTTAATATCAATATATATATTTTAAAATATTTGTATAATGAATTCGTAAGGTAGAGACAAAGTGTGAATACACAAAATATTCGTTGATCAATCTAAAGAAAAACTTTTCAGTTGCAGCTCAGGTATTTCTGTGACTTATAAAGAAGCAACTAAATAGTGAATCCTTTTTTCTCTCATAATCCATTTTCGAACTGAATTCAAGAATTTACCCAATTAATCCTTCTAAACTTTACTTCATTCTCTTCCATTACCACCCAAGAAAGACTATCATATACCAAGATAGTTCTGTTAGGGTTTCTTTCTCTTTCAGAATTATTCTATAAAGCTGGATAATAATAATAGTCGATTCCACCCAATTGTTGCGTCATCCCTATGCAGGCTGCTCTCAAAAACTACTATCAACTTCCCTTGTTGCTATTTGGACTCCTTACGCTCCTCTAAGCCTCAGCCTCTTGATGCATTTCTACTTACCAATCGTACCGCCACAGAAAGTGGGCAGGTTGTTGGTGATGTCCTTGAGCGCGGCTATGCTAGGATATTCATTCGGCGCGGCATTCTGGCCGTTCGAGATGCGCGGCGATGCTGACCAGCCACAGCCGCAGTTTTGCTTCCTTACAGTCAGCTGGCATTTGAATCGGCCCGTGTTGCTGCTCGTTGAGATGTAGGCGAGGGTCAGTTCAGTGAAGAGCGATTCACGCTCGAGGTTGCCGCTGCCACAGAAGTTCTCAGCGGTGCGCATCAACAAATCGCCCTCAGTGTCCACCCAGAAGTTCTCCGTGGGACACTGGCCATTGCTCTGTAAATGTGATTGGCAGTCAGAGTGCGGCCACACAGGGCGTTGGCAGTCCGCTTACCGATGGCAAATTAAGGCTGCACTTTATGCTGATATAGTGGTCTAGCGGGGCCTTGAATTTGTAGCGGCACGAGGTGCGAGGCGGATAGTTATTGGGGTAGTAGGGCGATTCCAGGTAGGTGGTGCCCGCCTGCAGGTCATAGGAGGTGTCGCAGCCCTCGAAGTAGCCCCAAACAGCGGGCAGCGCCAGCAGGCAGCAGCTGGCCAAGATAAGGGAACGGCTCAGCATTGTGTGGCAAGACCTTTCGACTTCGATGCCAGCACTCAACTGGGCGAAACGCGACTGCCGCCCCCAACTAATACGAGTGGCGCAAAGGCACGCCAAATCCACAAACATTTTTGTTTTGGTTTATTGTGGCACAATTAACATTTCTGACAGCAGTTGATTAAACAACAGAATTATGGACGCGTTGCTCATACGCCGCGTGTCGCATTTTGTTGTTGCTCGGGGTTTTCATTTCAATGATTGCCACCTGCAGTTGTGCAAATATGTGTATCGGAAATGCTGCTTCGCCTCGACCTCCAATTGCAGTCGATTTTGAACTTGGCCGTTGGCTGTTGCCTATGGCTAATAATTTTACGACTTTAGCCGTCGTGCTATTCGCCCCGACTTAAATGTGTGACAGCTGATAAGAGCGCAGCAATTTACATTCTCTAACAAAAGCGGCGGGCGAGGGGTGTTTAAGAGCTTTGCTATACATAAAAATAGCTGGCAGTTCAATGTAGAGGATGCATTTTTATAATTCTAATCAAATTTATATATGCAAATAATTTATTTGTTTTTTTATTATTTATTACCTGACTTTTTTATTAGATTTACAACCATACAACAACTTTATTTGAGTAAACAACTTAAACTAAAAAAAATAAATAAATAAATAAATTATTAGTGATATATTATATTAAAATTTAAATACTATTATAATAATTAATTTATTACGATATATATAGTCGAACGTACAATAAAACAATATTATTCACAAATTTATTAAAAAATATAGTTTATTTCAATTTAGAAATCCTTACTGATTGAATAACCCATAGAATAGTTATTTTCAGAGCAATTCATTGGAGCTACTGTAAGAAAAACTACAGAGAAAACGCGATTAAGATAAGCTTCGTGACAAAAACAAATAGGCAATTTAAATAATGAATTCTAATTAAAAAGTAAATATTTAAAAATGGCATAAAAAAGATAGAAAAGACAAAGAGAGAGAGAGAGAGAGAGAGAGAGAGAGAGAGAGAGAAACGCCAACGTCGAGGCGTTTTGTTTAAACAGATTTAAATTGACAATAACAATGTGAGACTTAATTACCTTCTTATCAATGCGTAAAACAAGAAAGTTAAACAAATTTCTTGATCAAACAAACTGATATACATCAGTCACAGAGTTCGCAATGTGAAAACAAAAGTGTAAACAAATTCTATAAAGCTGAGCCAACGAACTCTTTTGTAGATTTTTGTCTTTTCTATTGGGGAATATTCTTATCTGTTTTAAAATTTAATTCATGATAATAATTATAAAATTAAATACAAAATTTAATGATTTTTTATTTTTAGTTTTGCTTAATAAAATAAAGAAATTATGTATTTTTAGCTTAGCTTAGACGCAATTTAATTAAATTAAATATATGTTTGTAGTTTTTGCTTAGCTTCGTCTTTAATTTAGCATTGTTTAAAATGCGTATTAAATATAAGTATTATGCCTGCAAAACACGTTTTATGTTTATATTTAATTAACTTTTTACATGCATAAGTTTTCAGGACAATATTTGCCCAGAGGACAGTAAAAGGATGACAACAACTAGCTGGAAGTGTACGACTGGCTGATGCTCTAAAAATGTTTTTGAAGTACTTTTTTTTTTCCAGGGCTTAGATTTTCATTTTTAAAATCATTTCACAGAAAATCGATCAATATATATTACCATATATATCTTTTTAGACAGAGCAAACGCCAATTCTCCTAATCAAGTTATGTAAAATAGATAAATTCGTAAGTTGCTTAAGCTTATGCTTATGCATAGTTTAAAAATCTGAATCCAAATTAACAAGCTCTAGGGCTCCAAAAGAGATCTATATCAACTCTCTTAAACTCTATCGATTGCTTCAAAACTTCCCATGTTGGCTCTACCACTAACAATGGGTATGCTAAAAATACAAGAACTATATGAGAGAGCGGCTGGGCGGCGTTCCCTTGTGCAGGGAATTCCCACAGTTGGCAACACGCAAAAATCGAGCAAAATATAAAGCAATTAATGGAGAGAATGACGTGGAAAATAAAAGAGCTTTGTATAATGCCTAAATATGTGGACGAGCTACAAAAAATACAAAACTGCACAAAACTCAACTAAAATGACTTTGTGCGAGTGACAAAATGCGCAAAAAACTCGCACGTTTAGCGCCTAAAATCAGGCTACACTTCTTCTATTTTTTATTTTTTTGCTGGTTGCCTGAAAGCCAGTTTCCAACGCTGCGCTGTGTAATTATAATATAATTTTTTGTGCCAACACTTTGGAAAATGCCTCGTTGCTGTTATTTCACATGCCATCTCTGTCCCTGTCTCTCTCCCGGTCATTCGATTGTCTTTTGGTCATTCTTTATTCCGCTCTCTCTCTCTCTCTCTCTCTCTCTCTCTGTCTATCTATTGCTGTGAGTATATAAGGCAGCTATGTCTATATTTTCTAGTGCCGTTTTTTGCGGCATTCGCTTTGGGTTTTTTATTCGCATTTGCATTTTCCACTAATTTGACTTTTGTATTGTTGTGGTCGACATCCCACCCAGCATCCAGTTGCAGCAGCTCTGCCCCTCTCGCCCGCCATGCATGCAGCGACCGTTATGTGTTAGAGTTTTTTTCTCGTCCTTTTGCTTTCCACCAATCAGCTCAACGCATTCTCCGTTCTCTGCCCAACTCACTGTGCGTCTGTGTGCGTCCGTGTGTGTGTATGTGTAGTTGGTCGGTCGGGCTACGCACTTTTTGACTTTGGTTTGTGCGAGGAGGCACGGTGGCAGGGGCAATGCATTTCCCATGCATTGGTTGGCTGCTGAGTGCTGCCAGCAGGGGTTGGGTTCCATCTGTGTGCAGCCACATAGCTATGTGCACGTGTATGCGGGCGTGGGAGCACTGTGTGTGTGTAGGTGTAGGTGTAGGTGCATTTGGGATGCGTTTCGAGTGCCAGTCATTTGATGCGGCTGTGACTTTGTGGCCATATCATTAATTGCCGCCAGCTTCACATAAAAAGTAGCACACAAATTGATGGAAAAATATGTCAGAGAATTTACACTTAGAGCTGAAATTAAAGAGTAAAAAACGAGTGCAAAAACTCGCTTAAATGGGCTAGTAATAAACTAGAAATAAATTAGAAATTAGTTAAGCAAATAACATTTTAAACTTTTCAGCTTATTGTCAAGCAAAATAAGAAAATTTGGATTTAGTTTAAATTACAAATTTTGTTATAATAAAGGAATTTAATACTACTATCAAAATAAAAAAAATAATAAAATAATATAAGACTTAATGCATATGAAATGTAATAAAATATAAAATACAAAAAATATAAAATATAAAAAATATAAAATATAAAAAAATATATAAAAAATATAAAAAATAAAAAATATAAAATATAAAGATATAAAATATATACTTTATTCCTTATTAGGTATTTAATTAATACATTTGAAATGTGATAAACTATTCTCTACAAAATATACAGTTTATTCTCTATTTAATATTTATTTATTTATTCATTCTCTGCAAAAAAATAAAAAAATAGAATTCATTAAAATCTAATAAAAAAGTTTAGTATTTTTTTGAGTTAGAAATAGAACATCAGCCACATATATCGTATCAGCTATGGTATGAGTATTTAGCATTTTAGACTACAACAAAAATATTGTAATATGCAATTCTATTCAAAAACTGTTATATGGATAGTCGTATAAATGATTGCTTCATATATTCATAAAATATTTAGGTTGCATATCCTGAATTGTAATTGCATCAACAGCTTCTAGTTTTAGCGTTCAAAGCGCAATTCGTTCAACTTTGCTCCTGTCCATTTCACTTACACATTCGACCCGTTTATCACATTTCTCTCACACACGCACACACACACGTACGCACAAACTCACACACATTCAATTTGCTGGACCTTCAATCACAATAAATCCATACAAATTTCCGTTATATATCCAGAGCCCCAAAGAGGAACGACAGTAATAAAAACTTTCAAATGCAAACTAAGCAAATTTTAATTAATGAAAAATTGCAATTAAAAAAACGAAAACTTTTTTTTCGCCTAGCTATCTCACTTCCACACAGCCTCTGCAGCTGTACACAATTTTTCATTACGTGGAAAGACGCAGAAACTAAAAAAAAAAAAAAAAAAAATAGAAAAAAAAAAGCAAACAAAATGTTGCCTAGTAAATGCATAAAAAACAACGCACAAATACAAACACACAAATATGTACGTACATGTGTACTTATGTAAGTGCATATATACATAAATACATACATGTATGTGCGCGCATACATAAGTGTATGCGTTGGTATACGTGCATGCATGGCGGGTGGGGCAGCTGGCAAAATAGGCGTCATCTAAGCAAGCAGTGCAGCTGCAGCTGCTAAATCTGCTGCGGCCAACTGCGACGGCGATGGCGACGGCGACGGCGACAGCAACGGCGACTGCGACTAGTATCATGCCGATGCTGCTGTTAAGAATGCTGGCGTCGCTGCCAGCTTGGCCCGATTAACATAAACACGCAAAAACATTAACACCGCCACGGCCGCAGCCACAGCCAACCAACAGCCAACGGCGCCAACAGCGACGACGACGCAGTTAGAAAACAACAACAACAGCAACTGCATACGTCATACATAGATAACGCGGCGTATGTGTAATGCTAGAGCGAGACAGCATGTCGGTGTAGTTGCGACTCAGTCTGCCACGCTCATTACACTCATTTCGTAAAGTTGTTGCTGTGGTTGTAGTTGGGTGCGCATAGGCAATTTTCCACATTTTCACACACACAGTCGGCAGCCAGCAAATGCGAAAAAAGTCGACACGCAGACGCCGGCTGCGCTGCTGAGCCATATAGCGGCCGCACCCCCAAACCCAATCACAAAAACGCGTTAATAAGAAAACGTTGCGCAAAAAACTACATGCACACACACACACACACACACACACACACACTCAAACAGCCCAGACCCCTGCCCAGCCCCCAGCCAGCAGCGGCTGTCAGCCAATCACAGAATTTGTTTACGAATCGCCCGGCAAAAGCAACACAAAGAAAATGTTGACGGCAGCGCAACGCGTTGGGCATACACACACACACACACACACACACACTCGAAAAAAAGCAAAAGCAGAAA
Organism: Drosophila navojoa; assembly: GCF_001654015.2. The sequence goes on from NW_022046016.1 coordinate 93,433, forward strand.
AACAGAAAAAGAGCGACGCTCATTTTGTGGAATTTTTCCCACAGCTTCAAATGGCCGCCGCTCGCACTCGCTCTCGCTCTTACCCTCTCTCACACACACACACACACGCACCCATGCACTCACATATGTATATGCGACTCGCTCTCTTGCGCCGTCAGCGCTGGCAGCGCCGCTTGGCACATTTTTTTTGCTGTTGCCTTACATTTTGCACTGTTGCTCGCTGGCGCTGCGTAAAACGTAAAAGAAAAGCAGCCACGTGCGCTGCTCGCAGCGACGCCAGCGCTCGCCGCAACGTGCCCAGCAAAAGAGTGCATGGCCACAGCAACGCTCTCTTAGACTGCCGCGCTCTTTGCTTGCCCACGCTCGCTTCGTTCAGTTCTCGCTCTGGGGCGACTCTGCGGCCGCATCGAGACTGTCGCTGGCAGCGTTGTTTCTGTTTTCTGTTTGACTTGTGTTCGTTCGAGGCGTTTGGTTGGTTGGGAAACGCTGTAACGAGTTTTTTCCCTCTAGCGATTTCATAATAGGTGCCGTAGTATTTTTTTTTTGTCAAGCTGAATCGGCCATCGAAGGAATTACATTCATATGCTGGCAATTAAATTACATAAACATACAATTTTATGCTAAGAATTGTATTGATATTTGTTTATAGAGGGTATTTATGTGTAAATAAAATACTTTTTTTTACATTTAGAAATTTTTATAATATTTTTATATATTTATTTGAATACAGAAATATAGATATTATTCTCTAATTAAATTATATATATATTTATTTATAAAGGGTATTTGTGTGTAAATAAAATACTTTTTTTTTTAATATGTGGAAATTTGTATAATATTTATATATATTTATAATAGTTATATGTATTTATGTATATTTCATAATATTCATGTATTTTTTATATTATTTATATATATTTACGGAAATATAGATATTAATCTCTAATGAAAATTATTTTCAAATATATATTAATTTGTATATTCAGCTTCTAGATTTCAACTACTCATATAATAAAAATTGCTCATTATTAATATACTACAAATATGTAGAATATATAAATAATGTATGCATTGTCTACATTGTCATTTATATATAAGAAATACATATAAAATATTCGATTAATACCCATTAGTGCATAACAATTCACACTAGATAGCACTTTGGCGGCGTTCGCTCATAATACTCTAGATCGTAATGCTTCCAGCCCATGACCAATTAAGCCCTTCATAACTCTAGCATTTTAAGACCCATTTACCAAAAAAAAGAGGAATATTTTAAGAAGCAGCGAAAGGCTAAAGACTGCCCAAGAAAATATTCAACAATATCCATAACTTCCAAATTAATGACCACTAATAGAGTATATAGAGCGGAGACGGAGAGGAAGGGGGGAAATTCTATTAACTAACAATCGATTATAATGCTTATGACCTGTGCGTGCGAGGGCAACCGTTTTGGGGGTGAGCTCGGGACAATGGGACAGGTAAACAAAACGTAAACATAACGCATTAAATGTTAATGTTGCCTAATTGTGTAATTTGGTGTCGCATTTGATGTCATTTACATAGACAACAAATGGTGGCAACAAGAACAACAGCAACAGCAACAGCACGCAAGTCTCATCATAATGGAGGAGGCACCAGACTTAATGAACAGTTTGGAATAGGCAAAAGTGAACGCTAATGAAGTAATTACAACAATTAATTTAATTATAAATTAAGCTATTGTTGCTCTGTGGTCGCATGACATTTAGGGGGGCAGAGGCGAGGGCGGTTTCCTGCGTTTGTTTTGTCAACATGTTTACAAAGGACAACGAAGGACACTGGGACACTGCCCACCCGCCCATCCACCTGCTGCCCAGCGGCCCAGCAACGGGCCTTAAATTTACCCAAATAAAATATGCCAGCGAAAATGTGCGATGCGATAATTGAGAGTAGCTCGCGCGAACCGCGCTGCCCAGCGAGCTTCATTAATGGCGAACTGCACTTGTTATCAGTAATGCAATAATTTACAAATTATCAACAGTCGCACATGCGTCGCAATTGCAGTGGAATAATTTTCAATAAACTGCGGCTATCGCCTGTCTGCCATCAATGAATGGGGCGCCAGGCTGGGCGTGGCATAATGCAGTCATAATTTTCATTTTAATTGGCTTATTTAATATTTCAATTAAGTGCCAGAGAAAAAAACAACAACAGCGGAAAACCAAACCAAACCAGAAAACCAAACCAAAGCCAGGTCGAGGTGTGAAAATATGTGGCATAAATATTTGTATATAAACAAGCACACACACACGCACACATAGACACATAATACAGGCTAATGAGTGCCGCTGGCTGTGTGCACAAACACATCCACTTGGCTGCTGCACATTGACGGTTGCACGAGGCGTATGCGTAATATAAACAATCATTAAGCACACATACGAGTGCGTCGATTATTTGAGTGCTTTGTGGTCAGCCAGTGGCAGGTGTGAACTGCATATGTGTGAGTGTGTGTCTTTTATAGTCATATGAATTAAATTAAATAAATCAACTGCAAGCTGTTGCAGTTAATGTGTGAATCACTCAATAGAACTTGCAATTGATATTATTTAATATGATTTTAATTGTTAATAATGCATTTGACTTTAAGTTGATGATGTGGTAATTAATTAATTGACAATTGCTGTGCAGATTCTTCATTGACCACAGATAATGTGTGAGCAATATAAATGCTTGAAATAATTAATGGCTTTTCATGATCTAAGCCAATGTTGAGTTTGCTCAATGTGACACAATTGTTTATGTCTTTGTTGATTATTATTGTTTGGTTGATTTAGTTAGGCATATAACATGATTTATTATTGAATCTATAATATGATTCTAATTATTCTTCGACTTATATAAATTATGTTGATATTTTCATTAAGTGACATAAAAAAATTTATATATAATAATAAGTTTTACAGACAGAAAAAAAAAAATAGTAAGTAAACACAACTTAAGTTGATATAAAAATAAAAAATTAAGCTCTGGCAAAAATTAAAAAAAAAAATAATAATAAAAATTATACCTTTGTATAATAGTTAAACTTTACTTTATATTAAAATTTTTTTTTCATTTGTTTTATATTTTTAAAGAGTTTTAAAAATATAATATATGTTTTAAGTTCATTTATTTAATTTGTAAAAAATATTGCAGTTAATTTGTATCAATATTTTTTATTGTTATTTACCAAAGGTTTTTAATTGAAAGATGATTGAATTTCTACGTTCTTACAGTTAAAATCAAGGACAAATTATTCATGTAGCAGATGCTCCTCCTTTTCATATTTTCTAACTTTCCCTTTTAGCTTCGTTAAGAGAAATCATAGCTTCAAACTTGCAAGCAGTTGCAGCGCATACATTGAAACAAATACACGCACACACACACACACACACATGCACACATGCAGTGAAGTAATGCCTAATTGAGTACATGTATTGTAACTAGCGGCTCATTTACCTTAGGTTGACCTAGCATACAACACTCCACACACAAACACACACACACACACACAAACACACACACACACACACACACACTCACACATACATACACCGCACACAAGGGGCGAACGAATATTTCAATACAAAATCCAAAAACTCAATATTTGAGCACCTTGCCGCACACGGTGGATCTGGTGGGTCAGGTGGCTCAGGTGGGGCCGTAAACGTGGCTGGCTGGCGATTTCTTCACGCTGTCGTCTTTTGGCAGTTAGCGCCACGGAAACTTTACCGGGCAGCAGAGGACTCGAGAGGACTCGTCCTGGCGTCCTGGCGTCTGGGCGGCGGCTCTCTGCGGTTTTTGCTGCATTTCGGCGTGCAATTATTTAATGAAGTTATCAAATTTCCCATCTTGCTGATCAGCTATGAGTATGTTTGCTTGCATGTGTGTGTGTGTGCGTATGTGAGTGTGTGTGAGTTGCCTCACCGGGATGCAGATGCTTCACGCCAAGTTTTCATCATACAAGCTAACCACGTTCGTGTGCATGTCCATGTGTATGTGTATGTGTGTGTATATGGGTGTGTGTTGTGGAAAATTTCATTGCTCGCTGACTTTTGTTGTAATTTGATTTTTGGTTTGTTGGCTTTTGTTTGAGTTCGCGGCAAACTTGTGCAGCGGAATTCAATTAAGAAATGTCAAAATTTTATTGAACACAATGCAGATGCAGGTGCAGGAGCAGGTGCTCTGGTTCTGGTTCTGGTTCTGGTTCTGGTTCTCGATGCTGTAGGGCATTAGAATGTAGGGGCGGCATGGGCGTGGCTGGCCACCAATTTACAACAAAAAATATAGAACATCCGTACATTAATTTAGACACGCCAATAACCTTTGCGCACTTTTGCAGCATCAATTTTCATTAAAACGCGCCGGCAAATAAAGTAGCTGAAAAAATGAGTTTCTTGTTTTTTTTTATATTTCGTTTTTGTTTTTGGCTTTTTTCGCGCTAAAAGTTAGAAACCGTAAGCGGAAATGAATCCCATGTGCATAAATACGTATAAATCCAAAAATAAATTGAATTAAAAAAGGCAAAACCAGAAAAAGCAAAAAATTACAAAAAAATATATGTAGAATAAATAAAAAAAAAAGAAATTGTTAGCGCGAGCAAAGACAAAAAACCCCGAGTCGAGCCGGCAATTGGAGTGAGCATAATAAATTCGAGCATCAGACTCTGTTTGGCTTAGTCAATGGTGCAAAAAAGCAAAAAAATAAACCGAAGCTAAATGCAGAGTAGAAAAGCGCAAACAGGAAAAACAAAAACGAACATGGAATACTGAACCGAACCGAAATCGCGAATTTATTGTAAATGAGCGCGGCAAGGAGTTGGTGGTCAGCGCCAAGGATGCGAGCTGCGAATGGCGAATGGCAAATGGCAAACGGCGAACTGCGAGCAGCTCAATGATTTTTAAATAACTTTGTCTAGCTTTAAAATTTATAGTAAGCGCCATTTTATGGCGCTCAACTCACACACACATACACACACATGCGAGTAGTTCAAGCTTAGAAAATATTGAAACAAGGCACTTAGGATGCTCTGTAAATTAGTTGAGATTGACTTGAAGCTGAGAATATATATAAACAAATTGTAAATAAATAAAATAAATCAAGATAAACAAGCAAGCTAGTCTGAGATTAAATAAATGAAAATAAAATAAAATAAATAAATAAATAAAGTAAATTAATTAATAAAAGAAGTAACATATATAAACAAGCTAAACTGAGTCTAAATAAAGAAAATAAATTACAGTAAAAAATCAAGTCAAATTAAAATTAAAAATATAAATACAAAAAAAAAAAAAATAAATAAATAAATAAATAAAATAAATAAATACAAAATATAATAAGTAATCAGGCTAACCTGAGAATATAAAAATAAAATAAAAATAAAGGATAAGAATATAAATATTGCATAAGCAAAACTATATAAAATAAAATAAAATAAAATAAAATAAAATAAAAAATTAAATTAAATTGAATTAAATAAAATAAAATAAATAAAATAAAATAAATTAATTAAAACGACGTAAGAAGCCAAACAGAGAATATATGTAAATAAATAAATGAAAATAAAATATATAATAATAAAGCTAATCGGAGAATATATTACTTAAAATAAAATATTTAAATAATTATAAATAATAATTAATTTAAAGCCAAACACAGAGTGTACAAATATAATAAAATATTATACATAAATCAAATAAAATTTAGTTTTTTTTATTAATAATTTGATCAAAATAATTAATAATTCTATATTATATTAAAAAGTCTACAATTATGACGATCGCTGATCTAGTTCAGACTTATAAAGTTGCTATGAGCATTTTCAATGGAAAGTTACAAAAATGTCGCATATAATATAAAAATTGTCGTCCATGAGCCCCGTTTCCACACAACATGTGAGAACAACTCATTTATCTTATTTTGTCAAAAAATTGTCATCGCCAAAGCTGCAGAGCTGGAGACGAAGAGAAAAGGTCGCACACACAGACACTCTAACACGCGCACACTCATAGATCTCTCTGTCTCTCTCTTGCTCCCTTTTGCTATTGCTTTTGCTAAGCAGTCGACCAGTCAGTCTGTCGTCTGGTATGCCCTTGTCCCGGGCGCTGAGTCTCTGCGCTTTGTTGACAGCTATTGTCACAATTACAAGTTGATATGTCCTGGGCAGCTGCGGGTCTCCTCCCTCTCTCTCTCTCTCTCTCTCTCACTCTCTCTATGCACGCTGCTCGTCTTGGTGTTCGCGTCGCTAAGTCAACTGATTTAAGTGATATTTATGCCAGACGCGGCAAGCGTTCAATGGACCAAGTGATAAGCGTCGCCTGAGTGACAAGTGTGTGGCATGGATGCTGCGCTGATTAATGGCTCCTCCTGCTGCTGCCGCTGCTGCTGCTGCTGCTACTCCTGCTGGTCATGAGATATGCCATGTCATGGACATCATGTTTGCTTAACACATAAATTTTGTAATGTTAACACGACGTAAGACACAAGTTGCAGGCGTCATTCAACTCCAACTTCTAACAAACATTTGACAAACTTTTTTTCTTTTTTTTTTTTCAACACGTTCTTCAACATTTTTCCTGCTTTCTTTTTGGTTAATTGTTTAATTTTAGAGCCGCACATGGGCACATTGATTATAATGTGCCGCAGGCTCGACTCCCACAGCGCTGCAAATTGTCCCATAAATGTAATTTTGTGCGAGATTTGTAAGTAAAGTATTGCATAAAGGGTTTGTATTATAAATGTTTATTTAATATATAATGTTTTTATCAATATAAAACTATTGCTTAGCTAATTATTTTTAAGATTTTATACAGTTTTTTTTCAGTATTATAATTTGATTAATTTTAAATTTAATTTATTTATTTACTAATTTATGACCATCTAAGCGAAGACCAAAGAAGCGAGAGCATTTGCTGAGAGCGAGAGCAATTGAAAATGATCAAATATACTTATGATATCATAAAAGGGAGTTGGTAAAAGTTAAATATCAGAATTTACGTGAGGTACATAATCATTTAAACATTTAATAGTCGAATGTTCGTATTTGTTATAAATAAATACTAAAACAGAGATTAACAAAATATATGAATTTCCTATCAAATATTTTCTTCTGGCTTTAAATTAAAAGTTATATATATATTTTAATTACAATAAATATATTTATTAATTGAAAGTCATTGAAATACGATTTTAACATTTGTTTCTTAAATATTGCCTAATTTAATACAATTATAATTAATTAAATTTCAGTTGGTCCTTTGGTATTTTATTTAATTATTTTTTTGCTATTTCTTAAATATTTTTTTTTATATATATTTTTTTTAAATTCTGCTCATATACTGTAAAGTTAACCCTCGCGTGTGTGAATATTTTTTCGACTACTCATTTGGCCGACCACAAAAGTTATGTTGTCTCATTAACTTTTAACTTGTTGGCCAGCTGGCCGGCTGCTGAAAATGCTGGCTTGGTTATTTGAGCCTTTTTTTTTTGCGCGCGCGCGCTTCAACATCAACTTCAACTGTGGAGCAGCTCGACGTTGGTCTAGGACATTGTTAAGGTAACGAGCAGAGTAAAAATATTATTTTTATTAAAAAAGACAAATATTTTGAGACCTAAGAGTGGGTGGGCGTGAGCGAAGTGCAGAGGACGTGCAGCGAGCACCGGAAGAGTTTTTCATTTCAGCTTTATGGTTGTAGTTAGCGCTAAGCTTTGACTTGACAAGTGAGAGGAAAAAATGTATAAAAATATACAAAAATTAATTTAATGTAACAGGAGTTCTCAGAGTGAGATACAGAGAGAGAGAGAGAGAAAGAGTGGAAGATAAAAGAAATGGCAATAGAGAGACATAAAATGGGATTGTAAAAAAGCTGAAATTACATATGATGTTTTAATTAGAGACATACGGGTCGTATGTGTAATATTTGCACAAAAGCATATTGCACTCGACTCGCAACCACAAATAATTGGCTTGGTTATTCACTTTTGCTTTATTATTATTTGCTTCAAGAGTCACACAAATGAAAAACATTTCGATTACAATGCAGTGATGTCTTTTTGTTTATTAAATTAAAGGATTTAATTGCATGTCTTGATGCGTCAAATATTCTACAGAAGAGTAAATAATTCATGAGCAACATATGAGCTAAGGTTTTCTTTGTAAAATTAAATTTGTATTTATTGATTTTTAGTTATTTAATAACACTGTAATGGGCAGTTCTTCTGCTTGAATTTATTTTAATTTAATGTTCAAAGCACAATCAAATAATAATAATTTTATTTAAATTAATTTGAATATTTCTATTTCTATTTTAAATTTTATATCAATATCTACAATAATTAAAACAGTTTTAATAACTATAAAATTCAGTTAGAACAATGTTGAAATTTTGAACAAATTGTTTGCTAATGATAGACACAGAGTATAATATTTATTATTTAATTCTTGTTTTTAAATAAAATAAAATTAATTGGAAAATAGTTTTGTTATTTTCTAATAGCTGAAATCTAAATTATAAATTCAGTTTTACTTTATAAATGACTTTTTTTTAAATGCTTGTATAGTATATGTTACAAGATTTATGGAAACATGAATTTCTTATGATTAAAACTTGAATGAAACAAAGCATCCATATATTATATTATGCTATAAATGATGAAAATATTTACAAATATATTTACATGGAATAGAAAAATAAAAAACTAAATTCCCAAATCTCTCTTCACATTCAGACCGTGGTCTATTTCATGAAATAAACTTTTATAGCTTAACTAGTTTATTAATTGAAATGCTTGCACTGAGTAAGCTCTAGTTGTTAGTTAACATCTTGTGGGCTGTACCTTCAGCTAGCTGCATTCTCCAACAAGTCAACGGGCATCTGTGCACTCTGCACTCTGTCTCTCTATGTGCAGCTAGGCGCACTCAGTTGCTGTAACCCTTGGCGGTCCCTGGCAGTGCTGCTAGTCCTGCTAGTCCTCGAACTGCCTGTTCAAGTCGTCTGTGTGCTCCACAGTTTGCACATGAGCGCGTTTCATTAATGTGCGCGAAAGCGTTCACATTTTTTGCACCTTTCGCTGTGCCGTATTTTTGCTAGTTTTTTTTTCTCCACCCTAGCATGTGTGCGCCTGTGTGTGTGTGTGTGTATTTTTGCTGGCTCTTTGCTTTGCCATTTGCCAGTTTTGTGATTTTTGCGCGGAAATTAAAATTTTTGCTAGCTGGCGCTGCCTTTTGCAGGCAACTGCAGCGGCTCCAAGCGACGCCCAGGGCCGCCCACTTAATGCAATCTAAGCGCAGCTGCTGCATCATTACAGTCGCATGTGTGTGCCAGTGTGTGTGTGTGTGTGCAGCTCTGTATCTATGTGTTTGCAATGCTTCCGCTCAGATTTAATTTCGCAAAGTAACAGAGAACGCGGCCAACTATGCGCCGCCTGTTTGCACTTTTTTTTTTTTCTAGTTTAGAGCTTCTATACACACACACATGCATAGCATATATGCATGTATATATCTATGTACATCCTTTATTTTTCATATGTGCTAAGTTTTACTTGTTTTCTATTTTTTTCGCTGGCTGTTTCGTTACTGACTATAATTTAATTCCGTTTGCATTTTTCATTTGCGGCACTTTTGGCGTTTCGTCCTGCCCATGTGATTGCATGTGTGTGTGTGTGTGCGTGTGTGCCGGCCAGGTGTTGTGAGTTATGCGCTCTGAGCTTTGGGTTGAAAATTAGAAAAAAATTCGAGAGAACAAAATTTGTTATTTGGTTAAAATGTGTGCAAAATCCCATGAGAGTTTCGATGCTGCTTGCAAAATATATGCAATTCCTTGTATAATCAAGGGAATTCTCCTCCAGGTGTAATAAAAGTGGTCTGTATTACAGTTAAAGTTCACTTCTATTATGGCGGTTATTTGTTTTCTATTTAAATATATTTTAATAATATTAGTTTACTTTATTTTGTATTTAAATATGTATATTATCATATAAAATTTATAAAAATGTTCAAACAATTTATTTATAATTAAGTGTATTAATATGACATTTCAAAAAAGTGTTAAAGCGTTATTTTTATTATTATTTATTTATTTTTTTTTTTGTATGTGTCAATAAGCATTAAAGTTAAAAAAATGAAAATGTATTTCTGTTTTGTATACAAAATAGAATTAAAGTTTAAGTATATTTGCATCCCTTAAGTCTGATAATTGCATTGTCTGCAGAGCTTAACTCTATTCTCTGCAGCTTTCGAAATACATAAATGAATCATCTGAAGGACTTTACTGATATGCTTATGAATGGATTGAAATATCGAGAAATATTTTAGCTAATATCATAAATCGTCTCGCATCTAATTTGATAGCTAACAATAAAAACGATGACCTTAAAGACTTCATCTAATGAAACGTCGGGGATCCAACAGATCTTTAAATATAATAAAAAATAATAATGCTCCCTCGTCATTTTTTCTTCCTTATCACAATTTCACAATTCCACTTTAAGCTGACTGCGAAAGGTATCTCCAACTGCACAATATTTACTATATTTTTTCATATATTAGGCCAGCTTGATGAATCAGCCTATTTTCTGTTCAAGCGCCCTTCATATTCACGTTGTCGAGCGTATAATAACAGCAATTAAAATATATATACATAAATATATGTTCACATATGAGAAAGTACAGTTGGAGGGCTAGCCAAAAGAAATACAATAAAATAGATTTGAGTAAAAATTTATTAAAAAGACAGACTTGGCCGGGCAGAGCAGAGCTGAGCTGAGCAGAGCAGAGCAGTTCGATGCCTCTAACTGGCCAATTCCAATCAAGCATGTGTTTATATTTTAAATAGAAAACTTGTGAAATATATAAGTAAATGTCTTGCAAGGGCCAGAAAACAGAAAGCACTGGCAAGGCGCGGGCGGGGCAGTGCAGGGGGAGGGGGCGGCAACATCTTTGCCAGGAAGTAATACAACTTCGACTGCTGCCTTGTACACGTGATTAGAAAGTTTTCTGCCTTCGATGTTGTTACGGTTATGCAAGTGTGTGTGTATGTGTGTGTATCGGGTTTGCTGTATGTTTTTCTACTTTGTATGCACTTAATAACTTTCGCATACTTTTGCACATTTTATGGAAAATTTTCTTTTAATTTTCTTGCTAATATTCTGCACGACTTGCGTCAATGGCCCTGAACAGTGCGTATATTTGTGCATAACTATGTGAGTGTGTATGTGTGTGTGCGTGTGTATATGTTTGCCTGTGTGGTCATGTTTGCACTCATTATTGTTGTGCCAAGTAAATCAATTTATTGCAAGTTTCAAGTCTTTTGTAAGGCTACCACGTTGCCAAAGTGCAGCTCGAGCCGTTCCATGAACAAGTATTAAAGTTTATAGCCAAGAGCTAAACAAGTTTGCACTGCATAGTTATTCTGATTTTATTTTTCTTTACTTGTTTAAAGAAATTTTAATTGTTTTTTAGTATTTTCTTAAGTGGCCAAAGTGAGCAAAATGTTTTTTCAAATAATACTACTGCTCTTAAAAATAAACTATGAATTTATTCAAGACAAATAAATACATGTATAGAAATAGAAATATTTTTTTTTTTTTTACTAATATTCGATTTTAGTTTTTACAAAAGAGCTTTACAATATTTTAGTCATAGTCCAAGGTAAGATTTTTACATTTTAATACATGTTTTCAGACAAAGCAGCAGAAATTGTTAAGTCCTATATCCCAAAGACAAAGCAGCAGAAATTGTTAAGTCCTATAGCCCAAAGCAAATTATTTGAATTTATTTTGTATATAATTGTTTATAAAAATTTAAGTTGGTATTTTACATGTTCATCCAGTGAAGAAAATATAAAAATATAAATTTTGACAGAAATAAATAAATTATACAACAAATTTAAAAATAGATAAAAATCAACTATAAACATATGTATATAAGCAGTCTCTATAAATAAAACAAATAAATAAAATAATAAATAAATAATAAATAAATAACAACAAATAAAATCTATTTATATTTTTTTAGTTTTCCATACTCAACAATGTTTTCAGCAGGCATCAAGTCGATAATTAAATAAATTATTACAAAAGCTGAAAGCCTAACTTAATTTTATAGCCCCGTACGCTATATGCGAGATAAACAATTTTTAAATTGAAAATTGCAATGGCAACAGTGTGGACAAAGTTTTTAATGCACTTTTGAAATGCATTTGCAGCATTAAGCTGAAAATGCAGTTTCAGTAAGCCAACAAAAACAACAATGGCCAAAGAGTCACTAATTAAATTTTGTGGCATGACAAAATAATTCGATTGAAGTGTCTGTTTATGTGTTGGCATGCTTCAACGACCTGCATATTGATGGCTGTTGGCGGAAAGGCAATTGGCCAAGTTTATAGGCAAAAAAAGAAAAAAGGGAAGAAAAGAAAAGAAACTGTTTGAATATAACCAGCTCCAGCTCCACCAAAGCTCTCGCTCCCAAAACAAATAACTACTAATTTGCAGAAGAGCAGTTGCTCTTCTTCAGCCTGCTCTGGCTGGCTCTGGGCTTCTTTGACTGCTTCTTAGAGTTTGTTCGAGCCATGGTAACCGCAACCTTTCAGGCAAAAGTCCAAGTTGAAAGCAGAGAGTGTTTATAGTTTATTGTTGATTGAACACTAATTAAGTTGCCAGTGCAAAAGGCAGTGGGAAAACTTTGGCCAGCTTTTTTGGCCATGATGAAGATGCTGCCATAGATGGATGGACAGTCGCCGTTGATTGGTTGTGCTGCTGTCCGCCGCCTGTCCAGCATGCCTCTAAGATGTTTCGCCTTATAATGAAGCAAAATGCATTCGATACGACACATACCCATATTTCCGTCCCGCCCCTCGCTCGCTCACCGGGGCTGTGCAAAAGTTGTTTGAAAAACTTTAAGAACTTCTTGCTTGTGCATTTAATAGCAATAATAATTTGTAGTTTCTAAATTGCACAATGTATTGCCATAGGGTTTATGTTGCAGGCGAAGCGCCCGAACTCCCAATTGGTAAAAACTTTATAATTTCCATATGCCAGCCAGCCAGGCTTTGCCTGCTGCCGTGTGGAAAGGCCAAAAACTTCTATCATCTGGTATTAAATAAATGCACACATACACACGTATGTGCATATCTGTATAGATATTTGTGCTTTCTTCTTCTTCGATCAATTTTCCTGTTTGCTTTGGCATAGTACTTTGTGGCCAGCTGAATTTACAAGAAGCTCTGCACAAAACTCAACTCAGAAATTTGTTTGCGTCTTCCCACTGCATTTTTGCAATTATTTTAAAAAGGCAATTTAATTGCTGCCCAAACGGCTGTGGTCGACCCGAGACATTGGATACAGAAATTGCGATTCTGATTCAGATTGTGATTGTGATTGTGATTGTGTGGCACTGGCTTAGTTTAACTATGCAATTTGCAACTTAATGGAATAGCCAATAGACGGGCGGCTGCCCGCTGGCTGATGCTGATGCTGATGCTGATGAAGCGCACTCACTCTAACTGATATCTCATATGCATGGGATCAAATCTTTTTGATTTATGCCATTTGATTGCCACATTTCTGAGCGAATGCTCTCAGCTCAGATTAAAGGTGATTTGTTGCAAATGCAATAAACTTGCATTTCACATTTCAGCAACAACTGCAGTGGCACACACAGTTGTGGATTTGCGAATATGCGAGCAGAAATTGAAAAGAATCAGTTTCTTTAAAGATTTATTTCTTTGACATTTGAAAGGAACTTAAAACAAATATTGGAATAAAAAAATAAATAAATAAATAAAATTTAAAAAAATATATTTAAGGTATACATAATTAACGAGGGGATGGTTAATGGAAATCTGTGAGTGGGTATTTTTAAGGCGCAAGTATTTTTAGTATTTTTAGGTTAAACATTTTTCTATTCCTGGCTGGCTATGAAATGGTTTTTAATTAAAAATAAATAAATAAAAATTCACCTCATTAAATGTCTTAAAAATATAAGAAATTACAAATAAAATAATAAAGGAAAATTTTAATAATTATAAATAACATAAAAACTAAATAAATTGCATAGTTTATTTAATGCCTAATTCATAAATTTCATTGCGAAATGCTCGCGGTCTGCAAATGTGCTGTGTAAATAATTCTTTGGTCATTCCAGAGATCGCTGGAGTTGTGGCTTATTGTGAATTATGTTTTCTATTTTTTTTTTTGTTTTTTCTCGTTTTTCGGGTAGCTGCAGCCACCCAGGCCATTTAGCTGGTCCAACCTATCGACCTGCCCACCCGGCCGACCACTTCAGAATCGCACATAAAACGCATTTGTATAGCCGCACACATAAAAATGCCGCGCTTTCGACTTACACTTGTGCCAGGACCAAAAAGCTGCCTAAAAGGCCCCAACTGCCGGCAGATAAAAAACGATAAAGTAGCGGGCACATGGACGCGGCTTTTGTGCCGCGGCTAGCTGGCTCGCTGGCTAGCTGGCTAGCTGGCCCCCAAGAGCCATGCCCACCAAGTCAACTCCCAAAACTGGCCAACTCAAATGTGTTTATGCCTCGGGCACTTGAAAAAAAATTGTTCTAAAAATTGTTGGCTTGTTGCTTTTGTTTGCCATTTTGTGTGGCGCGTTGTTGTTTTCCTTTTTCTTTTTTTTGTCCACGTTTTACGATTTTATTTTCCTACTTTTTCTTTTTTTGTGCTCTGTGCAGATCTTTTTTCTGGTTTTTTGTTTTGGCCCAACGCCTTTTGGTAAATTAATGCGAAAATTTTTCGTGAAATGTGAAATTTCGCGTTATTTTTCAAAGCACACATATAGATGCTACACATGTACATATATACATATATGTATATGTGTGTATTTGGCTTTTTTGTATGTCTGCAAGTTGGCGAGTGGTCCACGCGTTTGCTTGACGCTGCCTGTCCACGAAGCTGCTTGTCCACCTGTCTATGCCGCTTGATTGATGGTTATTATGCGCACTTGTCCAGCTCCCTTGCCACGCCCCTGCGCCGACAGTGCCTCCAGTGCCACCAGTGCCACCAGTGCCTTCGACTGTAATTTCGCACAGACGACGAGCGACTCACTCTGCACGCCCCATCAATGCCAACACTCTCATCGCTCTCTTCTTATTTTACACATCAAATCATACAGAAAAAAAATATATAAAAAGTATTAGGCGCTTGTCATTTGCCAGGGGTTGCTCGAATTTACTTTTTTTAATTCGAGCTCTCTTTCTTTTTTTGTTTTTTGAGTGTTGCTGTTTTGGTTACGGGCTTGATTAAAATACCTGCCGGTTATTTGCCTTATTTGGTTGAGTTTTATGCGTGTCTTCATTTTGACATTTAATGCGTGACCCGAGCAACTTCATTAGACATTCTCCGACAATTTGCTTAATAAATTAATGTGGCTGCAACTATGCGTTAATGTGAGAAATTAAACAATGAGTTAGAGTGATAGTAAGTACGAAATAACATGTAAGAAAATTAATCCAATACAAAATAGGATACGAATTAATTATAAGAATTAAGTCAGTAATGAATACAATATAGTTGAGTATTACACATTTGCACACCTTTTTGATAATTTTTTTCTAACTAATCTTTTAACTGGGATTTTATTTAAAAAACTGTACAAATTTGTGACACATAGGTATTTGCGGTATTTTTATAGTATTTTTGGTATTTTGTGTATTTTCTCTTTTGTTTTCTTTTTGGAGGGAGTTTGATCAAATCAAATTTACGATATTGATAGCTTTATAATATAATATTATTCAATCAACTGTGTGTTACTCCAATAATCATAATTCGTAAGTATTTTTTTTATTTTTTAATTTTTTTATCTATTTCTTCTGGATAGAGCTCAAAACGAATTTACCATATTTATAGTGTTATAATATAATATTTTGCAATTAACAGTGTGTTCTTAAATAATTATCATTCGTCTGTCCTCAGTTTATGCAAAGTAAGATATTTGGTATAAGTGCAGTACTTTTAGTATTTTGGTATTATTTTTGGTATTTTTCTTTATTTCCTCTGAAAGGAGTTGGATCAAATGAAATTATCATATTGAAAGCATAATTTTTTATAATTAATTCAAATAGTCATCATTCGTCTGTCCTTAGCTGATCCAAAGTAAGAGATTTGGGATTCTTCGGTAATGGCGGTACTTTAAGTATTTTCAGTATTTTTTTGGTATTTTTCTCAATTTCTTCCGAATAGAGTTAGATCAAAACAAATTTACCATATTTATAGCTTTATAGTATAATAATTTGCGATTAACAGTGTGTACAAATAATCATCATCCGTCTGTACTCAAATTATGCAAAGTAAGAGAGTTGCGTTTCTTCAGTAATGGTGGTACTCTTAGTATTTTCGGTATTTTTTTAGTATTTTTCTCTAATTCTTCTGAAATGAGTTTGATCAAATCAAATTATTATATTCAAAGCTTCACAACATAATATTTTATAATTAACTGTGTGTAATTCTAATAGATATCATTCGCCTGCCCTTAGTTGATCCAAAGTAAGAAATTGGGGATTCCTCGGTGCTTTCGGTATTTTTAGTATATTTTTGGTATTTTTCCTTTATTACTTTAGGAACGAGTTGGATCATGCAATTTTTACTTTATTCATAGCTGTCATATATATACATATACACGACTTGTCGTACAATTTTGGAGTCTTACTTGTATCTAAAGGCTGACAAACATTCGATACACCGGTTTTGTAACAAATTAACAAATTGTATCAAAATAATATAAAATAATACCAAATAGTATATTTTCAACAAGACACAAACCTTATAATATACAATTGTTAAACTCAATAAACAATGTGTTATTCAAATAGTCGTCATTCGCCAGTCCGTAATCTATCCAAAGTAAGAGATTTTAGTGGCAGCATCACAAAATGATTTTCGTTTAAGCTTCACCAATATTAGAATTTTAAACAACTAAACTGAAGAGCTCGTCTTGTGGAGCCCTCTCATATCTGCTGGTGGCTTATCAGTGTCTTCCACAGTTTTTCCCTCTATTGATTCCATGTGCCGTCTATGTGTTTATCTATGCCTACGCGTAGCTGCGCATTCTGTCTGCCGTATGTACTGTGTGCATGTGTATGCGTCTGCATGTGTGTGTGTGTGTGTCTATTTCTTCCATCAGTTGGTGGCCAAAAAAAAGAAAAAGAAGAAGCCAAAGAACAACATACAAACAGTCAAAAGCAGGCAGCTACCCAACCCGGCCACCCTCGATTCGCCGTTATCTGCCGACTTCTATGTAGACACTAAAAATTTTTCATTTCCAGGCCAGCCAGCGCAAAAAAAAAAAGCGGAGAAAATTCAGCAAACATTTTCGCGTATTTCTAAAAACAATTTCTATGCCACCCACACCCCCACCAACAGGCAGAAAAAAAGTAAAAGAAAACTTGGGCCGTAAATGATGAAATGCGTGCAAACTACACAAATACATGCAGCAGGCTGCACACACACACACACGCATACGCACACATACACGAACACATAGCGCAAAAAAGTATGCTAGAAAAAAGGCGCTGCGCTGTATATGCAGGCGAGTATATGGGCAGGAGCAGGAGCAGGAGTGGGACTGGGAATAGGAGCTGGAGCAGGCAGCTGCAGCAGGAGCTGGGGCAGGAGCGCTCGCATCCAGGCATTTCCCGACTGTTCTCGACTAGGCTCCGCCCTGCGTGGCCTGCGTATACAAAACTACAACTACTCGCAGCTGTGCAGCTGGGCCCGCTGGCTTTTTGGGATTGGTTTCGGTTTCGGTTTGTAGGGGGTTGCAACCGGGCCTCGCCGTCGCCGTCGCAGCTCTGTCGCAGTCTCAGTCGCAGTCGCCATCGCCGTCGTCGTCTGCTGCCGCCTGCAGTCATGCAGCACTCTAACCCAATCCTCTGCGCCTGCCGTTGTTTATCGGTCGGTGAAGCCTACTTTTTGGCATCTCCTATGTGCGTTTTTTAGCCGCTCCTGCTGCTGCAGCTGCGGCCGCTGCGCTGCCAACCGCACGCTTAGTTTGCAATTAAAACGAAAGATGCTCGCCATTTGTTCCTTCTCCTGCTGTTGCTGCTGTTGTTGCTGTTGTTTCTCAGTCAGCGTTGAAAAATGTTTTGGCTTTTCTATTTTTTCCCATTTTCCATTTTGTACTTTTTTTTAAGTTTTCCTCTTCCCTTTTTTTGTTTTTGGTTTTCTATTGCTGCAGTTAACTGTCTTTGTAGTTGTTGTTTGTTTATGTACTAGAGTCGCCACGCAGCAACTGAAACGAGAAATCGGCAGCACAAATTTGAGCCCAGTTTTGCTTCTAATGAAAGCGCTTGGCCCCGTTGATGGCGTCTGTGGTTACAGAGCTGCAAGGCAAATGACAGTTCCACATGCGGTTTCATGTGGTTATTTTTGCTGAGAGATTTTTTTTTTTTTTTTGCTACTATGGCTGATAGAAGTCCTTAAAGTCTGCCTAGAATATATGTATGTATATTTAATTTGCAGTTTTAATAGTTTTGATTTATCGCAAAATAGAATAAGTTTAGTATTTGAAGCTATTGCACCGAGTTTATAGTTCT
This sequence comes from Drosophila navojoa, assembly GCF_001654015.2. The sequence goes on from NW_022046016.1 coordinate 112,004, forward strand.
TATAGCATTTTATATTTTCTTTTTCTATAGTAACTATTGCAATTAATTTTTTATATTGTATTAATATTAAATAATTTTTTGTATAATTATATTTTTGTCATTAATATTTGTAATAAATAATTTTTTTTAAGTATTTGATTTTAAGTCATTATATTTTTTTCAGCAAGTTGAATCGATATTAGAAAGTTGAATTTATATCTTATTATTTTGAAACATAACGTAACATAAGTATATAATTTATAAAAATCATTCGTATTTTTAGTCAATTTAGTAAACTGTACGTAATAAATGTTTAATTGATTGCAGGCATTGAGCTCTTATAGTTCTAAGCGCTAGTCTGTTGTGCTCTCCACTCCCATAATTGTAAAATTTTCAGAGCTATCGAAACACGAATCTCCGACGATGATTAGCTTCTTACATCGATCGTGGTACGAGCTCCGATGACAGCTAATCCATTGAGTCGATTCTTTTGAAACGTAATTCTTGACGTTTCATGTATTTATGTGGAAGCTTGCTTTTATATAAAACAGCATCAACGCAAGCATTCAAATCAAAGTATGTATATAATAAATAATATTTATTTATTTAATATTAATATTTTTGCTTACGATTGCGTATATATCTTATGCACAGCTAAACCAAATATTTAAATAAATAAATAGACTACAAAAAGATGTTTAATATGTCAAATAAATCAAATAAATGAAGGAAAAAACTAAAAATGTATTATTGTTATTAATACAACTTATCAACTTAAAATTTTTTTATGTATAAATGAGGGAAATACTAATAATAATAATAATAATAATAATAATAATAATAATAATAATAATAATAATAA
>NW_022046016.1:112854-126006 GCF_001654015.2 Drosophila navojoa
AATAATAATAATAATAATAATAATAATAATAATAATAATAATAATAATAATACAATCCATTAAAAAGTTATTATATTATATTATTTATAAATTTTTAACAATAACTTTAATTCATTACTTTATTATATAAAAATAAAATGTACAAATAATATAATGAGAATTTCTATTTTTTTTTATTTGTATCTTGATTATATAAAACTTGAGGAAATAATAAATAAGATTTATTAATAAATCCTAAGTAATGTTTGAGCATTGTCCTTTTATACGACTTCCCCCAGCAGATAGTCAATAAATAGCAAGCAATAATAAAGGCAATAAATAACAAATTTATAATATAATCTTAATCCTCTTACTAATGATAAACAATAAATCTTGGTTATTACCAAGACTTGTCAAATAACAATTGCGATTGGCCTACATTCGCAGTTGAGGGTTGCAGCTTGAATCGTTCGACATTTGTGAGTGTTAAATTATATTGGGCTTATCGCATAATTAGCTTCAGTCCATTTGAGTTCTATTGCTTAAGCCGGGCTCACTTCAACGGCAGCTTAGCTCTGATGTAATTGGCTACGTGTTTGTTGCATTGTCAGCTGGGGCTTATCGTTGCACTTCCATTGACTGCAGCTGCAACTTGCAACGAGCAGATCCCCATCAAAAATGCTCTTTGTGCAATGGAGCCTCCCTGTGTATGAGTGTGTGTGTGTGTGTGAATTGCATTCTCTCACAGCAGTTGCATTGGAGTTCCATTCACAGTTTCATCGCCTGCACTCGGGCCCCTTCCCTTGGGTGCCGTTTGGCAGCTGACTTTGCATGCAGTTTGCTGGCGTTGCATTGTGTGTGCGGCGCTTGCAACATGTGGCACGCACCATAGGCCGGCTTTGCTATGTGACCATATGCCAGGCTCATTCACGTTCACGTTTTTGTTGACTGTGCGTTGCCTTTTGCTATCAAATATATATGTTATATACAATATATAAAAATGTATATACACACACGCACACACATACATCTGGGTATATGGATATTTATATAACACATTTTTATATGCCTGCCATTTGTTGTTTTACTCTCATCTGCGTGTGTGTGTGTGTGCGTGTGAAGTAGTGTTGTTTTTTCCTTGTTGCTGTTTCGTGTTTTGTTTTGCTTTCTTTTCATCTTTGTTTGAACGCTTCCCGCACGGGGTTCAAGGTCGTTGCACAAACGATGCAAACAAAAAACCAAAAAAAAAAAAAAAACACACATCATGCACAAAAAAAAAAAAGAACAAGTCGAGTCGAGGGTTTGTCTATGTGTATGCTGGAAATATATATGGATCAATGTCTGATTTATTGCAGCTGATGCCGTTGCACTTGATTGTGTCCCAAATGCAAAAAAAGGGGCCAGCAAAAAACAATACCAAATATAGAGCAGCAAACAAAACAAAAGCAAAAACAACAAAAACAACAAATAAAGAGGCCCACATATAAACAGTGCAAAAAATGCACAAAATGCATTCCAGGCAGTTGAAGTATTTGGCTCCTGACCCTGATCGCGGCCAAGCGGCCAAGCGGCCAGACAACAGCCCAATCGAAAGTATTTGTTATATTTTTTCCCCATTTTTATGTGGAGCATATCAAATGTATATGAAATTCAAGCACAAACAAAGCTTTAAAGCAGCTCCAACTCCAATAGGCATGCGATAAAATATTTATTTCATTTTAATAGCTAGCTGCTGCAAAAGACAGCGGGGGCTGGGATAATCTCTGCTGTTTTTATGTGAAATTATGGGCAAAGTAATGTGCGGTAAGTCTTCTACATGAGCTAGACTTCCTTTTGCACAGTGCCAACAATTTGTATAAAATAGATAAAAATCAAGGGAAATATTTCCTACTTATATTTCCTAATTTCCTACTTAAATAATAAGAAATATTTCCTACATATAATACATTGAGACTTCTCAATTTCTCGCTGGATAATTTTTTTTTGGCAAATAAAGTCTTAAGGTTCGAAAGTCTTTGGCCTTCAGACATACACTTTTACTATATAAATTATAGCCATATTTTTAGTATACACCTATATAACAATTTTTGTTAATTTCTTAATTTTTAAATGTTTTTCACTTAACTGATTTCACATTTTTATTACAAATAACTTTTATTTTTCCCTTGCTACATTGTTACTTTATTATTATTTTATTTTAGTTTTCTCATTATTTGATTTCTAATAATTTGCTAAAATATTTGACAGTACTGTCATGTATATATATTTTTATTGTATGAGTGCTTGCTATACATGAATTCGCACACTAATTAAATGTATTTTGACAATTATAGATGCCTTATGGATTTAATTATTTTATGCGCTTTTCATTTTTATCATGTCTGTTACTATTTCTTATATATTCTTTTTTCTCTCTATTTGACTAACTCTCTCTTGTTATGAACCCATTTCACTATTTCTTTCTTTATTGTTCTATTTCACTATTTCTCTCTTCTTTATTTCCCCCTATTCCAGTATCTGTTTATCTCCCTATTTGTCTGACTCTCTGCATCACTCTTTCGATAGACTAATATACATATATATGTATACTCCATATACTCTATACATCACTTCGAATGTTCTTACATGTGTTTCAATAATGAGTCTTATAAATTCTTCAAATTCTCTTGGTTATCATCTTTTCAAGTAATTTTAAATAATAATTTATACTCGATTTTTCTAGATTATTTCAATCATTTGTAAGTAGAACTAGCAGTTCCCTAGCAAAATTCAATCGAAAGATCAATGTAAATATTTTTAGCATAGTTAAGAATCAATGCCTTCTTCTGTAGAGTATTAATCCAAGTAGTTGACGAATCAGTTGGAATTCGCAAAATTCATACTCCACTGGCAAATTATTGATTAAGCTCGCTCATAATTGGGAATGTTTGTCTTTAATTTGCGATAGCTGTTTGGCAGACCAGCGACAAAAAGCCACAACGTGTGCCTGGCGGTCGGTGGTCAGCTACCAGGCTCCATGGCTCTAAGTCAGTTGTCAGGTGCTCGCTGGTCGGCAGGAGTTGGCGAGTTCTGCTGCGCGGTAACTTCCCTATCCGCCCAGTGGAACCACAAACCTTGCCGCCAGCTTCCGTGCCTGCGATTGTTCAATTGTTTTGCTAACTTAGTGTTGTTGTTTGTGTTGTTGTTGTTGTTGTTGGTATTGCTGCCCCCGAATGCTTTCCATTTGACTTTGTTTTTGGCGCAGACACGCGGATATTTTTGCTTTTTATTTTTGGATAGCTTCTGGGAGGCGAAACGGCAAAGGCGCAGCAATTGTAGAATTTTTTGTGCTTTACATATTTGTGTTATATTTGCGTTGGTTTTATTTCTGCGTTGTGTCTCTGATATCAAGCGGCAATCGGTTTTTTTCGCCGCGCGTTTTTTACTATTTTTACTGTCTACATTGTGAGGCTGGGGGCGTGGCTGTGGTGGTGGCGGTGCTGGGCTGTGCTACAAACATTTGAAATGGTCATCGACGCGCATTTTAAATGATCTATGTCTGTGTATCTGTGGAGTCTGTACGGAATTCTTTTTTCGCTTTGCCTATGGGTGGGCTGGGCTGAATAAATGGGAGAAGGAGCTGATTTGTACGAGAGCAGTTTTTTCTCCATTATTATCTGTGGAATTTGTAGTGGAAAAAAAAAACAGCGACAGAGGCGTCCCGATAATTAATTGTTGCTCATACGCCTAGTCGGCCAGCGCCAAGCAACACACACACACACACAGACACCACGCACCCACCCCTGCTTCGTCATCGGCATAATCAGGCTTCGTGTGTGTGCGAGGTTCGTGTGGAGTGCTCGTGTCTCGTGCTTGTTGTTTTGTTGTCGTGCGCCGACGTCGTCGTCGTCGTCGTCGTCGCTGTCGTCATCGTTGCTGGAAGGTTGCGCTCCGATTGGCTTAGAAAACTGCGTTGCGGCTGCGAGTAGGCTTGGCCACGGCTCTGACAACGGCAGGGCAAACGTTTGTAACTACGGCTCCAGCTAGGCTACAGCACACAGCTCTACGAAATAATCACAAAAAAAGAAATCTAAGCCATAAACAGACAAAAAGAAGTATATAAAAAAATACTATTTATCTAACTGCTAATGCTGTTCACAGTTGTTGTTGTTGTTGCTGTTTGTTGTTCACATTTGGTATTTCTCTTCAAATGAGCGCAGTTAGCATTTTAAGAGCAATACTTAAGAGAAATTTGAGACAACACTGCGTATGCTTGATTTGCCAGCAGAGGGCCCTTTGATAGTAATAGTGTTCAGCTCTTGGCTCTTGGCTCTTGGCTGTTGGCTCTTGACTATTGCACACTTAACATTCAACTAGAATGTGCAATGGGACTTAACAGTGAATAGGCGAATGGATTAAGTATATTAATACTTTTGTGTAAATTATTGCAAATATTATTTTTATTTATTTAAATAATTTGCTGTTTATTGAATGCAAAATATTATTCGAAAATAAATACATTTGTGGATAAAGCATATGAAGCATCAATTTCTTAGTCGAAATGGTATATGATGATTACCGATGAGCAATTATATTGCAATTAATGCAGAAATGAAGATAATATATATATGTCATATATATGTCATAAATAAATTTGTGCAAACTCAAAATATAAAATGTTTGTTTTGTTTTGCAGTCATACAAAATTGAAAATAAATATTCATTTAGCAAATATTTATTTAAAATAAATCAAGCTTAAAATATTGTATAAAATTTTACCTTATTTCATTTTACTCCCAATTCATTTGCATATGCCACACATTAAAATATCATTATATATTATTATTTTAAGAACAAACCAGAAAACAATCAAAACTGATCTAAAAAAAATATATTTTTATGCAAATAATCAATAAAATTTTGCCTAAGTCTTTTTTAATAATTTATTTTGTTTTATTTAGTTTTTGTACACAATTTACATTTGCGCACCCTGAAAATCTATATAAATTAAATTTTAAAGATGAAATATATACATATATAAATATGTATATAGATTTCAACAAATTTAAGCTCTAAATATGACCGACTTGTCTGTGTAAAATGGATTTAAAATATATAATATAATATATTATATTAAAAAATAATATGTTATATTTATTATGTTATCTATTTAGAACACACAAAAAATGTAAAAATTAAAATTTTTTATTCTATATTTATCACATATAAATATTAATATTAATATATTATGTATATGTATATTAAATATTATAAATTCAGCCCAGGTTCCCCACATTTCGTATGCCTCACAACGGTCTCTCGCAGCATATGTTGTATTTCCCATCTTCGCAATTATTCCACCTACCTGTGCCTATGTCGATGGAGCTAAGCACTCACTTGTCCGCACTTATCAATTGCATTGCCGGCCAACCTTGAAACCTTGTGGCTCCAAAGAAAACTCACTCGGTCGCTCGTCGTTCTTACTCAAAGTGTTGGCTCCTGCTCGCTCTTTCTCGAAGTTTCTCTCTCTCTCGCTCTCTGCTGCTTGCTGCTCTCCCACTCAAACTATATGGACTTCCCCTACAAAGAGTCAAGGAAAAACCAACCCCCAATGAGGACGACGACGACGAGTAAGGGACAAATTTTCGTTATATTCTCCTATGCAATGCTCAACGCTGACGTCGACTGCGGCGTCGCTGCTTTCTCCTGCTGCGGCGCAATTTAGTTTGCAGCGACCTCAAGCAGCGTTCGTCATTGTCAGTTGTTGTTGTTGTTGTAGTTGTTGTTGCAGCTACTTATTTTTTGTGCGCTATTTTATTTTTGCGCGCTTTTCCACGAAATTTTGTGATTGGTCGCGGTAGCTGCGCTGGCGTAGGCAACACGAGGACCGTCAGGACGACAACGACGTGGATGCTGAGGACGACGACGACGACGATGGGGCTGACACATGTATCCTAGCTGGCGCCCTGCATGCGTGTGTGTGTGTGTGCTATATGTTTACTTTTTGTAGTAGTTGCTCTTGCTGTTGTTGTTGTTGTTGTTGTTGCACATTCGCGAGTCGCGCTTTCGCCATCTCTGTTTGGCAACGGGGGCTGGCACTGGCGCTGGCGCATTTCTTATTATGATTAAGGATATGCGGCAGGAGCTGCAGCTGAAGCAACAGCCACAGAAACAGCAGCGCGCCATCCTGCTGCCGCCGCGGCTTTGGTTGGCCAGTTGACTCTGCAATTTATTTTCCATGTTCACAATTTTTTCTAACTGCTTTTTTTTTTTGTTTTCTGTTTTTTTCTTTATGTGTATTTTTTTTCGCTGTTGAGTTTGTTTTACTTTTTGGCGGCTGCCAACTGCCTGCTACTTTTTTGCGCTGTTTTTAATGAGCAGCAGCAGTTTTTTCTGTCCTGCCAAGCAACTCAAGATTAATTGGATTTTTAGTTTGGCTGCCTTTCTTTTCCATGAGCGAGTGTCTCCCTACATTTGTTTGTGTTTGTGTTAGAAATTAGTTTTTAGCAAGCGCTTTTAATTGAAAATGTGCATTTTAAATATTTGCACGCGACTGACGCTTAAAGCCAGCTGCAAACTTGACCCAAAGTTGCAGCATGGAAGACACATTTAGGTGTTTCCTGTGCCACTTCAATCGTGTCTGCGCGTCCTTGAAAATCAGCATGCAGCCAGACGGCAAGACAGACACAGCACATTGCTCCGACCTTATATATATTCCACTTTTTTCTTCTTTTTTCTATTTTCCTTCAAACGTTCGTTGTGACACTTTGGCAATTGACGGAGAGCTAGCGAGCTGGACTGGGCAGATGGCTCCTAAGTGGGTGTTGCTTGTCTGCGTCTGGGCTTCTTCTTCTTCTTCTTTTCGTTTTTGTTGTTGCCCGAGCATCGACACATGTCGTAGAGGTGGCTCAGCGGGTGGGTCGGTGGGCGGGTTGGCCAACTGCTGCTAATCCTTTTGCTCCAGTTCTCAGCTCTCAGTGCTCGATGCTGTCTGTGTTAGCCACGACCGGAAGCGTTTTCTTTGCACTCCAAGTTATGCTACAGTTTCGAGCAGCTCCGCTGTGTGTTCTTTGTTTGTCGCAGCCCCCACTCGTCGTGCACATCTATGGCTATGTCCTTTTTCCTTTTTCTTATCATTTTGAGTGTAAGCAACGCTCTTGAAGTGGAAATGAAGAGTTTGCTTTGTATTTGTTGAGCATTGTTTGCTTAAAGTATTCGGCTGCAGCCAGAGTTCATAGGCCTGCTGATGAGTGACCCTCTTTCTGAAGAGTTTTTCTGAAGCTGCTAAAATGCATGCGGCTCGCTTTCTGAAGGAAATTCACGATGGGACAATGATTTATATAAATTCCTAATATACATATAATAATAATTATTTAGAAAAATGATTTGCCATTTGTCATTTAGGATTTTGATAGAGTTTTGTATATATTGTTAGTATACAATATGCAGTGTAAAAATATTTTTAAATACATTTAATCATTTATTTTCATGCTAAAATAGAAATAGAGGGCTTATTTATATTTATATTTTTGCTTTTGTTATTGCTTAATCTGTTTTTAGCCGCAATAATTCGGGTGTGCATTAAAAAATCTGTGAATTGAATTAGTCAAACAGCCAAATAAACTGGAGCTTACAAAATTTGAATGAAAAATAAATTAAAATAAATAAACTTTTTTAATTACATTAAAAATATGTAAAATTATATTTGTGAACAATATTCAAACTTGTTATTATATAGAAAAAGATAGCAAAAAGTTTTCAAAAATTATTAGACTACTTAATACTCTTAGATTCATTAAAATTTAAGATTAGTAAATGAAATGATCAGAAAATAAAATAAATAAATAAATAAACAAATAAATAAATAAATAATTAAAAAAAGATATTAATTAATAAATAAATAAATTAATAAATAAATAAGTTAATTTATTAATAAATAGATAAATAAATACTTAAATAAATAAATAAACAAATAAATAATTAAATAATTAAATTAATAAATAAATAAATAAATAAATAAGTTAATTAATTAATAATTAGATAAATAAATACTTAAATAAATAAATAACTAAATAAATAAACAAATAATCAAATATATAAATAAATAAATAGCTAAATAAATAAAATCCTAAGTATATAAATAAATAACTAAATAAATAAATAAAAAAATAAATAAAAACAAATATCAATAATAATAAATACTAAAAATACTAAAATCCCCATTTTATTTACCATTTTATAGTTGTTTTTCAGCTGGCCGACAAACATTCCTTTATATTGAATTTGGTCAACGATTTCAAGCCAAATGTGACAAAATGAAATACAAATAAAAATAAACAAAAAAATACAATTTGGTTAGCACTAGCTGCTGGTGGGCTCAGACAATGGCAGCTGGACGGGAGCTCGAAGTTGCAGATGGCGGATCGCGCCGTTGACAGCCAGTACGGCATGACACCGGAAACGGAAGTGCTGCTGTCACCATATTGACATGGCGACAAATGCGCTCCGCTCAAGTTGAGATTGTAGCAAATGGCTTTCAATTTACCTGGCGACTACGGGCAAATGCAATTAAACTATTTCCGTGTCGCTGTCGCTGTCCCATTGTCAATGGACAAAAAATTAAATGTACAGAAAATATCAGCATAAATAAATTACTTGACTTTATGAAAGCCAAGCGTCCAACTACCCGCTGGCGCCTTGCAGGCGTCGCGTCGCCACTCGAATTATTTTTATCAGTTTTATTTCGTGGCGTCATATGCAGCCGGGTTATTAGCAAATTGGGCGCCACAAACTATGAGTCGGGTCATTCGTTACGCCCTCTCTCTAATTAACAAAAAATAAATACGAATGGCCAGCACGGAATATTGACTTAAAGCTGCCCAGTCTATGCTGTAATAATAATGGGTATCAATGATGATGATGGCTGCTGTTAAAAAGCAAGAAGAGCTGGAATGATGATAATATACATTGTCTAGAAGATGCTTAAATAACCGGACTAGGTGTGAATCTGCTCTAAAACAGATAAGAACGCAAATGACAAAAATTGAGGTAGTAAAATTTCCCCCCACATAATTCCCCCAAATTTCTTTCGAAATACTTTTGAAAGAAATTTAATAAGATGAAAAAAATGCAATGGATGTCGCATAAGATACTCTCTTTAACTGCAAAAGGTGACCGGAAGAAACTGGCTTGATAGAAACTGTTGGCCAAGTCAAAATAGAGACTTTAGTACAGCAAGTGGGCAGCAGCATAGATGATGGGCAAAGACTCAAAGACTTCGCTGATTCTTCGCTGGTACTACAGCAGGCACTCAGAGGGAAATGCTCCATTAGAGCTTATGCGAGAGTCCCATCTTGAATACGGATCAGCTCTTGGTTCCATGATGGTTTTGAGCACTAAAAGATTAGGTTTTTTTAGTCGGTAGGCCGTCTGACATCCCAGCCAGAGCGGCGACCGGACCGACTGATTGCATGAAACGTACCTCACAAAAACAAAATATTATAATAACAATAAATAAATATATGAATGAAACGTATCTCACAAAAAAAAATAAAATAATAATAATAATATTAATAATAAATAAATATATAAAATAAATAAAATAAATAAATAAAATGAATAAAGAAATAAAATAATCATATAAAATAAATAAAAAAATAAGCAAATGAATAAAATAAAATAAATAAATGAATACAAATAAATGTGACACTCTTTAAAATTCAATAAAATATTTTATACTTATTTATAAAATATTTTATATTTAATTATAAAAATATTTTATATTTTGTTATAAAATATTTTATATATTATTAAAATTATAAATACAAAAATTTACAGTTTGTAATTTATTTATATTTACCAAGTCCTTTAGTTAAAATCAATTACTAACGTAAGGTAACTATTTATGGCATTATGATAATTATTTATCATCATTTTAAATAAAATAACTATATACTTCATTGTAAAGTTAGCCTCTTGAGCTCATGGCTCTAACAACTCCATTTGAAACTCCTTCTTAAGCATTGCATCAGCTCTAAGAGTTCTCAACCGAGAGCATCCATAGGTTTTCGCTGTTGTAGAAATTGTTTGGCATCAGCAAATCAATTACTCTGGACACAAACACTTTTACGTGTCTGCAATCATTATAATATTGCGGGTATTCTGTGGAGAAGATCGAATGAGTGCCACAGCAAGCGGCAGCTCGAATATAACCGAAAATGACAACAGGCAGCGGGCCAGGGCCAACAGCGAACCACTTTTGCGAGCCCGCTCGGTGGTCTCTGCTCAGTTGGTATGAATGCAGTGCAGGGGCTATTGGCTGTTTGCTTGTTGGCTGTTTGGCCATTTGGCTGCTTGGCTGTTTGGCTGTTTGGCTGTTGGCTGGGCCCGTTGGCAGCCCAGTCAAGATTTACACTTCCTAGTGCATTGTTAACATTTACGCCATTAACCTGCGTTGGCTTTTGCGCGATATGCCACAGCACAGGCCACACACATGCACACACTCATCGCACGCCCCCTGCTCCCACTCGCACACACTCAAACTAGCTCGCTCTCGCCCTCTCTCACTCACTCTCTCTCAAATTTTGTGCAATTAAAATTTTCGTTCAGCTTTTCTTTGGACTGGCAGCGGGACGGGGTTATGGGTCTTTGTAATAATTTCTGGGACTGGGACTGGGACTCTCGGACTCTTCGACTCACCGATTGAGACTCGCCTAAGTCACTTGCGCTGTCCTATGCAAATGCAATTGCCGTTGCAACCGCCGCCTGCCTCGTCTATAAATTAAATTATGCTTGCAAATTATGCATGCATAGCAGCGTCAATGGCGAGGAGATGGAGATGCCGCAGAGCCTCTAAGGCCGAGGCTGCAGCTGAGGCCCGAGTCCCGGCTCAAGCTGGCAGTGGAAGGTGGACGTGGACCAACCGCCGACAACAAAAGCGGCTAACGCTGATGATGACTAGGTGAGTGTGTGTGTGTGTGAGTGTGTGTGTGTGTGTGTGTGTATGTCTGTGGCAATCGTAGTGCACTAATTCACATTTGATGTTCGTCGAATGCGTTTGGTCAATGAGGTTAAGTTACATGCGATGGCAGCAGCAGCAGCAGGAGCAGCAGCAGCAGACGCGGCAGGAGCTCGCAGTGGTTCTGCATCTGCAGCATCTATTGATGATGTTGATGTGGCTGGGCACAGCTTGCCGCTGCCGCCGTTGCTGCATCTAAGAATGTCTCTGGCCAGGTTTTCGACCCGGCATGCTAAGTGATGTTCGCAAAATGTCTTCGGCCGAGCTTCTTGCCTCACTTATTTATGGCATGCACTCGAAATGTTTTGTTCTTCTGCAGTCTGGTATTTGCTCTGCTAATTATGATTAAATGTCTATAATTCATTGAGATAAATACCATTTGCTATTGCTATTGATTTATGGCTTTTAATTTGGCCTGACTGTCATTTCGTATTAAAATCCCATTTCCTTTAGTCTGCCTCGCCTTAAAGACTTTGTCTACTTGAATTTAAAGACTTGATCAAATTTTATTATTTATGACAGCTGAAATTTAACAGAGTCTTATTAAATTATGGCAGTTGTGATAATAGAAATCCTATTTCCTTTAAACTTGCTTGACTTGAAGAATTTGTCAATTTGAATTTAAACATTTAAATACTATTTACGGCAAGAAAACTTTAGGGAATTCAAGTTGGCCCTAGTTTATATCGTTATCTTTAGTTTGAGTAGTACTATTAATATATATATTTAGTATTTACTTAGCTTAGCTTTGCTCATACCTTAACTCATTTGCTACTGTAAAACTTTTGACATGTTTGGCAAACATCTTCCGTTAGTCGCTATATTCACGCTCCAATTGCCTTAGCATTGGCTCAAAAATTCCGCCACCCAGCAATTAGTAAACCTACACGACCTAACCCACTAAGCACTCAAGCAGCAGCAGCAGCAGAGACTGAGGCAGGGGCAGCAGCAGTCGAAGCAGCAACAAAAGTCTAGTCAAATTGACAGCATTCCATATAGAGAGGCCGTGGCAGCGGCGGAGTCTCACTCCGGTTGGGTTGGAGTTGAAAACCGGTTGCTTCAATTTCACCGACTTCAACGCCCTGCTTATCAGCGCCTTGCCCTGCCCCTCATTTACCTGGCTCCCCCGCTGCTCCTGCTGAACGTTCCAAGTTTGCTTTGCTTACTCGCTTCCTTCCTTGAGCTGCGTCATCGTTGCGCTCACGCTTCGCTTAATTCAATTGATAGCTTCTCCTGCTCTCCACTCATTGTCACTCGGTCTCTCTCTCTCTCTTACTCTCTATCGCTCTTTCTTTGTTTGCTTGGGGTAGTCGTTGTCGTTTTTTCTCTCAACTTTTTCGTTCAGTTTTGTTTTTCCCCAACGTTTCTCCTACACTGGTGTTTTTTCATCGTTTTTGTGCTCAATTTAATGACGTCACTTGCTTGCTCCAGTTCTCGGCATGCCACATCTTGAAGCCGTCGCAGTTGCTGTTGCTGTTGCTGTTGTTGCTGCTGTTGTTGTTGTTGGGGTTTTTCTTCTCGTGTGCTGCCTGCTGCCATTCATGCACGTTTTATCAGTTTGCCTTTGAGTGGCGCTGAGGCATGTACGCAGCTCATCTGAGTGTGTTACTTGGCGCATTCTGGGGGCGATGTTGCTTCTTTTGTGTCTTCACATTACGTAAAACGAAGACTATCCACATTTTGGGATAGGTCAATAGATGTTATCTTACGCATTTTATTATGGAGACGATAAACAAAAGGCATTCAAATTGAGAAAATATATTCTTAATTATATGCAATTGTTTGTTTGGAAATAATTGTTTATTGAGTTTTATTAGCTTTCTATAATAAATAAAATATAAAATTACTAACTAATGCTGCCAATTTTTATAAATATAAATCACTCAGTAAAATTCAGCTATAGCTGAGTTTTATATTGAATATAATATATGATATATAAAATAAATATATGAAATGTTTAATTGTATATTAAATATATAGCGAAAAAATTATTTAAAAATTATTATTATTTATTATAAATGATGATTTTTTTACTTAACATTAAAGACATTGTTGAGTCTCTGAAAATTCTTTGATAAAATATAACATTGTAGATAAGAAATAAAAGAAAGTTGACTCAGATTTTCCATTGAGCTGAAGTAAAGCTTCTAAAAATGTTATAATAAATGTTCAAATCT
>NW_022046018.1:81771-98367 GCF_001654015.2 Drosophila navojoa
AAATATAAAACGAGCTAAAAGTAGGCTTAACCGAATCAATACATATTACAACTAGTAGAATACAAGGGAGCTGCTTAATAAATAAGGATTACTTGTAAAAGCCGGCAATAAGAGGCTGATGTGACGCATAAAAAATAAAAGAACAATTTTACATATTGACATATTTAAACTAGTTTTAAATTTAGAACACAATCTTTTGTTTTCAAGCGACGACAAACGAATTACGAATTACACGAATTTTTAAAGAATTTAAAAATTGATACGAATACATAAATAAATCACACGAATACGTGCTCATTTGAAAACTATTGTATAATTCTGCGTTTGTTTATCGCTTCTTTACAATTACATTGGTGTTTTCTGTTCACAAAATAATTTCAAAGGTGATGCTTAGTTACTTCTCGTTTAGCCAATACTAACATACATATGTGTATGCGTGTTTGTGGTGTGTATGCATGTTTAAGTATATATGTATATATATGTATGTATTAGATTAGGCCAGTGGATTATTATTATTTGTAATAGTTAGTTAGTAAGTTCAATTGCAACAAACATAAATACTCAATTTGCAAGTGCGCATATATCTACAATAAAATAGTTTAATCGGCTTCCATTATAATTAGAGATTTGTTGCTTCTTATGCGTAAATATTTAATTACCTAACACTTTATATTTAATTCAATGTTCATTTTTGTTTCTTTATATACAATCTAACACAAGCCCCTGTAAATAATCATTAAATGGTTGTCCACCGATTTGGCCATTCATGGATTGATAATCTGACCAAACAGGTATACATGTACATATATTGATCTTGATCGCGCGATTTGCAACATTATTATGCCTAGGTTAATTATTTTAATATATATATATATATAGAATCTGTCAAGCCTTAGTATACTGAATTTCATATCTGGTAGCTAATACATATGTATAATGCATATATTTTAAACATAGTTCATATACAGTTAAACCATCTTCGTCGAATACTGAAATCATCGAGTTGTTCCATATTATTGTATATGTGTGTGTGTTGGTGTGTTTGTGTGAGTGTGTTACAGTGTAAATGTACACCCTTTAGATACATGATAAAATATATATTTCGTACAGATTATATCAATGGGTTTGCCACATATATATATGAGCACAAGTCGCGTTATAGTGTTAGAATATTAGTCGTTTATATACGAATATGTATGGGATATATATTTTATATAATATCAACGTTTAACTCTTACGTGTATAACTGTTTTATCTACGTCTACTTAAAATATATGCTATCAAATGAAATGTATCACGATTGACCAAAAATAAGATCGAAATAACCGTTAACTACATATGTTGCTTGTTTGTCGTCTTCTTCATTGAGTATGTCCTGGGCGAGCGCGCTGCGCCGTCCCTTATTTGTATTCTATATGCATATAGATCTGGCCTAGTTTAAGTACTTGCGGCAACGCTTTGAGCCGCATGAACAGGGTATTTTCTCATCCTCAAAGGGAAACTTGTAGTCATAGGTCAGCTCCTCGCCCTGCACGATGCGACGCAGGGCGAAGATGATGATGTGCTTGTGTCCAAGTATATCGACGACTTTCGAGTAGCAATTCGGCTGTGGAAGAAAAAATCATTCCAATTATATCATCTATTTATTGGATCAATCTAAGGCATTCCCACTCACCTCACAAGAGTGATTGATAAAACGTGCCGCATTGCCACGCATTGTGGCGTCCACAACGAGATTGTCGTCAATCTTGAACATGTAGCAGCCAATGCCGCGGCTGTCATAATACCGCTCCCGCTTGTCCGTCAGCGTAGAGCGTATCAGTTCTCCAGCGTACTCGATGACCATTTCACCTGTGAAAAAATCATTGCTCAACAATCAGCTTCAATTGACAGAAGGTGCAAGGACATCACGTACCCGCTTCGATATCTTTAGTGCAGTAGAGACCGCGTCCATGGATGTGAGAGCGGAAAACGCCCACGTAATCCTTGTAGGTCTCCTTCAGCGTACGGTACTTCATGGCCATGGGAAGATTGCTTCCCGTTCCGCGTCTACAAAGTAAATCGTGAATTAGTTCAGCTCGCATATCACTCAAACAGATGTGACCTACCTGGGCACCAGTTCGTTGTCGGAAGGCTGCACAAACACCTGGATGGGCTGCTTGCGATGCCTGGACGCTAGCCAGCTAAACATGTCGTATTCGGAGCGACTGCTATAGGGCTCGCAGCGTGCGCACTCGTATGCGTTCTCCTGCAGCTCCTCCGGATCAGAGCCGTAGTCTATAATCGGCTGGCCATCCGTGCCAGTGCCAAGAAGTGCTGCACTGTTGCCAGACGCCCCGCTGGCCGCATGTCCAGCTCCGGCAGCTGTGGACACATTGCCGTTGCGCTTGTGATACTTGGGCGTGTACTTGACGCACTTCTCGACGCCCGGCAACTGCTCGATCAGATACTTGAGCGCGTTCGTCTTGAGCCCAATCATTTGCACTCCGCTCATGTCGGCCAGTGGTCCTTCTGGCAGGGGCGTCAGACCGTGAGCACGTCGTGCCACCTGCACAGCTTCGAACACCTTCTCCCATATCTCGGCAATGGAGCTCGACTTGTAGGTGAAGCCGTCCTCGCTTTGTATCTCGTACAGCAGATGGGGTCCACTAATCTTCTTGGGGTCGCGCACTGGCGGCGGCTGCTCTGGGGCAGCGGCTGTGGGCATAGCATTAGGCTGCACGGCCTCTGGCTGCTGCGGCAGGTCGAGTTTGGGTTTCTTCAGCTCCAGCTCAACGTCCGCTTGTAGCTTCAGCTGCAGCTCATGGGCTTCGGCCATTTCGTTGATGTAGCTGGCCGCTGCTTCCACTGCAGCCGTCTCCTCTGCTGTGGCCGTGAAGGCTTCGTCATCCGTAGCCACGGAGCCGGCGCCAGTCGTGGCCAGCACATCCTCGACCATTTGCTGATAACCAGCGCTCGCTTCGACTGTCGTCGCCGTGGCTATTGAGTCGGCACAATCATCGTTTGTCAGGTTGTCCAGAATCTTGCTGATCTTCTCCTTTACCGCCGGCTCCTCGCTGTCGGACATCTCGTGATCATTGCATGCCGACGTTGCCATCTTCAAGCTAAAATCATCGTCGTCTTCCTCATCCTCATCGGCATCATCCACTTGACTCAGCCCCTCAGTGCCGCTGCCGTTCTTCAGGCTGTCGTAATGATCGTCCGTCTCCATGGTCACAGCCTCCACATGGAAGCCATTCTTCTCCAGCAGGCAGCTCTCGTTAGATGTTAGCTGAAATCCATTACTAACGATATCCATATGCTGTGGCTGTTGTTGTTGTTGCTGCTGCTGCTGTTGCTGTTGGCACGACGTGGAGTCAATGAGCATGAGATCGTTGGCTTTCGGTTTCTCCAGCTGGGGCTGTGGCTCCGACTGCTTCTCGAAGATGTGTTCGCTGTAGAGCGGCTCCTGTTGCTGCTGCTGCTGCTGCAACTGCAGCGTCGTTATGGAGTTCGTCTGCACAAGGCCATCCAATGTGGCGCTCGTCTTCAATTCCGTCTCGTAGCCAGGAGATTTCTGTTCCTGCTGTGCGTAGCATTTGAGCACTGCCTTCTGGGTGGATGCGGCCGGAGCCACTGGCTCCTCTATGGGCTTGGGTGGCGTCGGCGACTGCACCACGGCGTCGCAGTTCAGTGACGCCGGCTCCTGCCGCTGTTGCATGGGCAGCACCCGATTCGTGGGCCGGCTATTTATCGTAATGCTGTTCTGCGGCGCCACAGTGGTGCTGTTGCTGGTGGTGCTAACAGCTATCGGCTGCTGCAGCTGCAGCGGATTGACCACATTCGTGGGCAACGAATTGCTGGTATAGTGCTGCAGCCTCGTAGGATTGCCATTGATGAGAAGGTCCGGCTGCTGCTGCGCCTGCGGCTGCAACTGCTGTGGCTGTTGTGACTGCTGCTGCTCCAGCAGCTGTATGGGCTGTGCCTGCACCGTCGGCGTGATTACAAACTGGGCGGTTGCCTGTGGCTCTGATGCGTTCACTATGCTGATGATCGGCTGCTGTGTGGGCAGCAATTGTGGCACGGATAGCTGCTGCTGCTGCTGTTGCTGCTGCGGCTGCAGTTGCTGCTGCGGCTGCTGTAACTGCTGTGGCTGGAGTGGTGCGGGCAGACGCTGTTGTAACAGCGCCACCTTGGGCACCTGATTAGCCACCGCTTGCGGCTGCTGCTGCTGCTGCTGTTGGATTGCGGCTGCCGAAGTGGGTAGCTTGGCCGCCGGCTTCATGAGCTTTGGCTTCACCTCAACCTTGTGAATGGGCCTGATCAAGTTGGTTTTCTTCTGCAGCGGCTTCGAGGCAATGCTGGGTGGTGCGCCGCACGTGGTGCCTGTCTGCTGCTGCACCGCTGCCTGTTTGTTCTTCAACTCGTTCGCCATCTGCTGCCGCTGAAATTGTGTTGCATGTTTCACATTCACGTGACCCGATTGCTGCTGCTTTGGCTGCGGATGATGATGCTGCTGCTGCTGCTGCTGTTGTTGTTGTTGTTGTTGCTGCTGCTGCTGCTGATATTGCGGCTGTTGCTGCTGCTGCTGTGTAACCACATTGGTGGGCAGCACTTTGTTGACCACTTGGGGCTGCTGTGGCTGCGGCTGCACCTTGCTGAGCACCGAGATGTTTCCCTTCGTTGCATTTGCATTCCGCTTCACTTGTGCGACAGGCGGCACCTTGGCCGTAACCACCATGGGCGCCACATAGTCCGACATGGTCTGCTGTGCGGACGTTGTGGGCGTGGCGGTCTGGAACTGAAAGCCAGCATTCTGCAGCAGCTGCGTGGTGGCGTCCTCCGTCGTCTGGGACTGGCTCTGCTGCAGCACGCTGGCAGTATTCCAGCCGGTGCTGCTGCCCGCATCCACCGCGTTGTTGAGCACCACATAGCCAGCGGGAAGGTCGACAATCGGCTCGATCTTGCTGGCCTGGAACACCTGTGTCGTCGTGGCCGAGAAACTTGCATTCTGGCTGAGCACACCCGGCATGGCCGTGGATACAAACTGCTGCGAAGACATCACCGTGTTCTGGACTATCGTCTCCAGGCCGTAGTACATGGGCTGCGTGGCCAGTATGACCTGCGGCGTCGCAGTGGCGAACTCCAGCCCAGTGGCACCACCGCCAGTTGCACCACCCAGTATGAGCGGCTGCTGTGTTGTCGCACTCTGCGTTCCATCTCCACCCGTGGTTAGCTGCAGCGTCTGCGGCTGGATGAGCGTGCCGATGACCTGGGGCTGCGCCTGCAGCGACCCGGTGAGCATCTGCAGCCCCGAGTTGGCCGGAGCGGTGGTTAGCACCAGATTTCCACTTGCATCGGTTTGCAGAAATGTCGCACCACCGCTCGGTGCTGTCAGGAACGTGGGCGTGGCCGTCGTCTGCTGTGACTTATAGTCATTGGCCGTCGGTATCGAGATGTACTGCAGCGGCTGGTTCTGACTGCCGTCCCCGGTCACAAACGAAATGATGTTCTGCGCCTGCGCCTGCGGCAGCAGCAGCTGCGACGTCTGCGGCTGCGAGTTGCTCTGGAAGAGCAGCTGGGGCTGCAGCAAATTCTGGCCAAGCAGCTGGGTGGTGCCAGCGGTGACCGTGATGGGCTGTTGTTGTTGATGCTGCTGCTGCTGATGTTGCTGCTGCTGTTGCTGCTGCTGTTGCTGCTGCTGCTGGGGCTGCAGCTTCGCCTGAATGGGCTTGACGCCTTGCGCCGACTTCAGCTGCTTCTGCTTAGCCGCTGCCGTTGCCTGCTGCGCCGCTTTCGTGGCCACCGTCTTGAGCGGCTTGGCGGTGCCACGCAGCGGCAGGACGATCTTCTTATCGCTGTTGGTCGCCTGCAGCGTTTGGTATGTGGTCGTGGGCATGGCCGTTGGCGCAGTCGTCTGCAGCAGCTGTGGCGCAGCTCCATTGGTCTGTGGTATCTGAATGAATTGCTGCGTGCCATCCGGATTCGTGGAGAGCGCTATCAGCTGGGGCTGTGCCTGCGTGTTCACCGTGGGCTGTGTCAGGGCAAAGCCGCCGCCCAGATTGGCCGCCAGATTCTGCAGTGAGTTCGCATAGAGCTGCAGCTCATCGTTGCCATTGGACGTCGGCTGCGTGGCATTGGGCTGGGACAGAAAGAAGCCGTTGCCCAGAGACTGCGCCTGCAGCTGCAGCGCCTGCAAGCCCTGCAGACCCTGCACTCCGAACTGGCCCAAGGTGGCCAGGTTCTGCACCTGCGGAAAGGAGGTCTGCAAATAGTTGAGTCCGCCCGTGTTGCCCAGCGTCGCTGCGGCGATTGCCTGTTTCTGCAGCTCGTTGAGGCTCTCGGCGCTCAGCTGAGTGGGCCCCGTCGTGGTCTCCGACTCCGATTCGCTGGTGGACATGGGCTCACAGCTGGCCAAGTGTCGCTGGAAGGAGTCGTAGTTGCGATATGTGCACTGGCAGCGCTCACACTTCACCTGCCCCGTGAACTGGGCCGTCGACAAGTTGCCATCGCCGCCAATAATCCGATACTCGGTTATGGAGTCGTCCACGCCATCCATTTGCATAATCTTCAACTTGGCCGGCTCGTCGCGAGACTCGCTCTTCTCGAAATATCGCTTCGCTGCGCTCCACGTAAAGCTCTTGGTGCGCATGGCTGCGTTGCCCTCGGCGAGCAGCTCGCTGCTGCCGCAGATCGACTGACGCCTCGTGATGCCGGCCACGGTGGCCATTTCCTTTTTGTTGCGCTGATTGAGACTGAGGAGCACGCCCTCGGGCAGGTTCTTGGAGAGCTTGCGCCGCTTGAAGACCGCAACGCTGCTGCCATCCATCTTGGGCCAGGAGCGCGTTTGGGCCGTGGCCGTTTTCTTGAGCGCCTCGCTGTTTCGCTGCTTCGCCTGGCTGGAGCTACGCGTGGCGGACAGCATGGCATCTTCGACGGGATTGCTGGCGGGCCAGCAATTGCTGAGCTCCAGCTGCTTGCTGAGGCTATTTGAGTTGCGCGTGTCATCGTCGCAGATGCTCACCGATCCGCCTGTCGCCTGGGATGTGGCCGTTGTGCCGTCCTTGGACTGCTCGCTCATGGCGAACAGTTCGGTCTTGTCGCCCAGATCTTCGTACATGAATATGTCCAGCATGGAGATGCCGTCGAGCAGTTCGTGCGGCAAGTCCTCGAATATGGCATCCTTTATCTCTGGCGGCAACAGATCCGCATTCTGTTGCGGTTCCTCCTCGGTGTTCTCATCGGGCGGCACATACGAATTCGGAAACTCGGCCCAGTCCGTCTCCAGCAGGTCGCTACGCGCCAGGCTGCTGTGCCATCGCGCTATCTGCGCCAGCCCCAGCTGCACCAGCGAGTAGTTCGGATTGGTGTGATCCACAGTGAAGTTTCGCCCGGCGTCGAGTGTCAGCGTGGACGAGTAGCTGTTCTGTATGGTGGTGCGTACCGTGTACTCGACGATCTTCCAGGGCTCCTTGGAGGACCAATACAGGCGGCTGCACAGGAAATTTATTGGAACTAGGGCTTCAAAGGAGTCGGAGAAGCGCGGCACGATGGAGCCCAGCTGTCGCACCTCCAGCGATCCAATGTGGAACTGCACCTTGGCGGGCTCAATCAGCTTTTTGCGCTTGCGATCGAGCTCCACGTAAACGGGTCGCGAGACCTCAAAGTTCGTTTCGTATGTAACGCCCGGAGACCCATTCGCCTTGAGCGCATTGCGAGCATGAACCGGACAGTACATGGACTTGTCGGTGAGGAAGGCACAGTCGATGCTTCGCGCACAGGGATAATGATAGTGCTCGCCGCACGACTTGACATTGCAGCCGACTGTGGCGCCTCGATTGCCGCAGACGGTGCACTTGATCATCCGACCACGGGCCACCGCGCTGTGCACATTCTGCAGCGAGCCGTCGATCTCCTCGAACACCTCGGCGGACCACATGGCGCAGTTCGTGTGCACCCAGCAGTCGTGGCCGCAGTAAAGCAGACGCGCCTCCTCCCCGGACAGGCCCTCGCCGCTCTTGCGGCAGAAGAGGCAGACGCGCGTGTCGAGACGTGTCTTCACCGCACAGCCACCCAGATCGTCGACATCGGCCAGCGGTATGTCCAGGAGGCCGGCACTCGGCGGCTGCGTTGCTGCATTATGCTCGGCATATGCGGACGGCGACTCCTCCAGTTCCTCATAGCCACACGACTCAAACATATCCTCCTCGAGCGCATCCGTGCAGGCCTTGGTCTCGTTCTGAAACCAGGGAAACTGCTCGCTGAGCAGCTCCTTGTAGGCTATGTCCAGCTCATCACAGTTGCTCTGCTGTATCACCTGGCTCATGTCGTAGTTGAACTCCGCCAGCGAAACGTAGGCATTGTTTGCGATCTTCTGCTTGATGTCGACCAGGCTGAACGACTGCGACTGGCTCGATGGCTGCAGGCAGGTACATGGCACCGGAGTCGACGGCTTCGGATTGGAGGAGCTCTGCTGCTCCTTGAACTCGTACACATCGTCGCTGTTTTGGCTCTCGCCATCGCTGCCCAGCCCGTTGTAGGTGAACTGCAGCGCCTTGGGCTGCAGCTTGCCTTGAGCCTGAGCCTTGCCTCCTCCTGCGGCACAGCTGCAGCGGAGTTTCTTGCGCGGACTCAGCTTGAGCAAGGCGCACGCTTGCCGCGACTTGCTGAGCAACTTGAGCACGCTGTACAGGCTCGACTTGAACTCCTCCATGACGGCCTGACGCCACTCGTCCGCTTTTTGGCGTGAGACATCGCAGCGCCTGGCGCACTTCTTGCATATGAACTCGATGGATTCCGGCAGCGTGCTCAGCAGATTGTACTGCTCGTCGCTGAGGCCCTCGCACTTGGAGTGCACCCACTGGTTGCAGTCGCCGCACTCCATCATCTTCAGGTCAAAGTCGTTGTCGTCGTAGCACTTTTGGCAGATGGGACAGAAGTTGCCCTTCTTGCGCAGCTTGAAGCAGGCGGTGCACATGGGCAGATTGCCCACGAACTTGGACACCTTGGTGGTGGCGCAGGACTTGCACTTCAGACAGTTCACGCAGATTAGGGGCCGATCCGCGCCCAGCAGACGCTTACTGGTGCCCAGGCAGGTGCTGTGGTAGTTCTTCTGGCACTTCTGGCACTTCACCTTCGACCCGGACGACATGTTGCACGTATAGCAAACGGTGCAGCGCGGACACAGCCAGTTGAGTCGCTGCGTCAGCTGATTCAGCGCCGTATTCGTTGCCGCTGATATGGCGCAGGCATTGCTGGACGTGTCCAACAGGCTGTTCATCAGCGTATCCTCGAAGGAACTGTGCTTCAGATTATACTCGTCCAGCACACAATACTGATGGTAGGGCTCACAGCAGCAGGCGCAAAAGATGAGCGGATCCAGGCCCGTCGAGCCGCACAGAAAGCACAAAGCTCGCTGCGCCACTGGCTCCGTGACAATCAATCCAAATCCCGTTTGACACACTTCGGCCGGATCGTAGTTCTCCCAGAAGTCGATGGAAATCAGCGCCTTCAGCCGGTTCACTTCCTTGGCCAGGGCACGACGACTCTGAGGAGCAGCCGCCTGACTGCCAGCCGTGCTGCTCCCCTCGTAGTTCCGCTGCTTCTTACTGGCCATCAAGCCGCTGGCCGCTGATGTCACAGTTGCAGTCGCATTTCGCGTGGTAACCTTGCCCTTGGAGGAGGCTGATGTAGCTGTCGTCTTTTTAGCCTCTGTCTGCGCATTTGATTTGCCGCTCTTCGGTTCCAGCGCAACCTTAGCCACTGGCTGGGGTTCCGTTGTGGACTCAGTAGTCGCTGGCTTGCAGGTGGCACAGTTGTCGTTCTCATCGATGATCATTTGCACGGTCTGCGGCGACTTGGGCTTCTTGGCGCTGGCCTCCGACACAGTGGCTGGCGGTGCTGTCTCTGCCGCTGCCAACTCGTCTTCCTCGTCGCCAAAGGTGGCTAGCGGCTGACCAAGAACAATGGATGCACTGCGGCACACGTGCTTTACACGCGGCCCCTTCAGGTCAATCCGCTGCCGCTTTAAGCTATCCGGCGCTGTCGATGTCGGTGTGGAGGCTGCCTCAGCCGTCTCCATTGCACTGTGGGTGGCCGAAGTGGAGTTCGTTTGGGCTGCAGAAGAGCTGGTGCTGGACGCTCCAATCGCTGCTACAGGTGGATGTTGTTGTTCATCCTTTTGAGCTTCCGTTGTGTTGATATCAGTCGGTTTTCTTGTGCTGGGACTAAGCTGTTTATCGCTCTCCTGTTCCTTTGCTTTCTCCTTGTCCTGCTTGGCCTTGCGCGTGGCTTTGTTTGGCGCAGCCACTGATGATTCACTGGTGCTGGGCACGGGACTTAGAGCAGCCGCCTCCGTGGACGCGACTTTTAGTTCTTTCGGTTTTTTGTTATCGCTGGCTATCTTTAAGAACAACGGCTTTTCGAGTATTGCAGGTCGAAGCAGTGGAGTGCTGCCAAAGGTGACATTATTCTCTGCCAGAGGATTCGACTTGATGATGTTCACTGCAGACTCCCCACTGGACTTCCACATGATGGTCGTGCCGGAGCTCGCTGACGTGGCGGAGCTAGTCGGCGCTGTGAAGCGAATATTAGCCGTGGGCGACAGCAGCTCCGTGCTTTTGTCGTCCTTGGGTGCGCTCTCTTCGCGCATATTGGCGGGCAGCATGGCACTCAAGCGGCTCCTATGCCCCGAGGACAGCTGGAATACCGTTATGCATTTCTTAAGCCAGCACGCCGTGCAGCGCTCCTTGTAGAGCTTCTTGAAGTTCTTCAACTGGCTCTTGGCCGATTGTATGCTGCAGTTGCCGCCTGTAGATTGAGCAAAAGTTAGTTATTTATCAATTGGCAATTATTCTGATAGATGCATACCGTTTGTGCCCTTGCACTGCAGTTGCTGAGCCGACTGCGTTGGCGTTGATAGCTTGGATACCTTTGTCATTCTGGAGTTGAATTTCCGACAAACATCACAGGCAATTGCGCCATATTTTCGCTCCAGCGTCGCATTCTTGTTGTTCACTGGCGCTGAGCAAATGGCGCATGACGTACTCACAGCTGAAATTACCAAAAACTCAATCAAAAAACGATGCTCTGGCGGCACTTAAACTCCACGATTCCCGTACCTGAATTGGCATTATTGAGAGAGCCAAAGGATAAAGCATTTGCTAACGAAATGGCACTGGATAACGCAGGCGATGGCGACGCTGTGGGCAGCTTGGCGCCCACAAACGAGCCACCCTTGTCCGTTTGGAACTGCAGGCGCGGCTGGCGCATCACAAAGCTGCTGTTGAGCTTCGCTGTGCCAAAGCTCGGAAATGTTTCCTTCAACAGCTTCTGGCTCAAAGCAACGGACGATGATGACGATGTTGATGCTGACGACGTCGAAGCGGCCATTTCGCTGGCAAAGTCCGTCAGCCCAAAGTAGTTCTTCGGCTTGGGCTTGCTAGCGGCATCGCTGGTGCTCTTCTTGCTGCTAATTCCGCCCATGTCAAGCAGACGCTTATTGGGCTTTATGATGCGAGATGAGCGCGTGCTGCGTTTGGGCAACACGAAATGCTTATCCACGACCAGTTGCCTGTCGTCACCGTCCCTTTCATCCAGATTAGCTGTTGTTTCGGCACTCTTTTCCGGCTTCGCCTCTTCCTTTTCCTCCACTTCTTCATCATCAATGCCCTCATCGTCCTCAATGTCATCGCTACTTTCGGAGCTGCAAATTATAATTAAATTTGGTTTAGTTATCATTTCACAATATTTTATGTATTAAATTAGTTTCCTGAATGTTCCAGGAAAGTTAAAATTGGCATTAGTTAAACAAAGAATGCGCTAATTCACTCAATTATTAATTAATTAATACACTTACCCATCCTCGCCGTTGTCCTCCGTTGCTCTGGACTGCGGCTCCTGCTTGCGAAATGTGACACCGCTCGAAACGGCGTCCTCGTCGTCCATGGGGGCGCCAAAGGCTCGACTCAGACCAGAGCCAAAGAGACTCGCGGAGCTCGATTCCTGTGCGGTGGTTGACGAGGCGTGCACTGAGCGAAATTTCAGCGAGTTGAGCTTGTCGATGTTGGAGTTCTTGTTGAGTATCTTGGACAGTATGGAGGGGCGCACAATGAACTCGCTGCCCCGGCAATAGGTGAGCGGTCGATTCATGCTGTCCTTCTTCATGATCGATACGAGCGGCACCCGATTGTCCGGATTGTAGAAACGCTTCACCACCGACTTGTCATCACTGGTCTCGAGTATGTTCTTGAAGGTGACCGTCTTCTTCTGCTTGGCCGCCGTTGGGGCCCCTGGGGCGGCACTCGTGCCGGCCGCCGCATTGGCGCTGGGGCTGCACCCATTCGATTTGCCTGCGGCGACAGCGGCTTCTGGGCCGGCCTCAGTGCCCATTTCGTTTGAAGCCTTTAGCTGGAAAAACGCAAACGACAGGTTAGTCATAAAGGTTCCACTCCATGTCTTTTGGCCAATCAATAATGCATGCAAGTAAAACCAACTAAAGCGGGCAAATAACAACTACATGCATGCTCATAAAAATGAAGAAAAAAAACTAAAGCAGGCGGAAGAGCATGCAAAGCAAAGCAAAGCAAAACAAAGCAGGGCAAGGGATATGCGAATAGGAGTATGGGGACGCAGAGGCCAGGGTGCAGGGTGGGGAGAGCAGTGAGCAAGTGCAAGTTTTGGGGGAAAACGAGTTATTTGCAGGTACAGACAGGCAGGCAGGCAGATAGGTAGGTAGGTAGGTAAGTAAGTAAGCAGACAGGCGGGGCGAAGCGCGAAAACGTCATAAGAGCCAATTAAGCAGGTAAGCGAGCAGCTCACAGGCAATAGTCAGACAAGCAGGCGATAGGGTAACCACTAGTTAGTTAGCAGTCCGAGGGGCGCATAATTTAGCGCCCGACTTGACGGGATTCTTATTTACATTGCCTGAAATGGGGCAGAATAAGCAAATAGCACGCAATACACATAAGACGAGACACCAAACAAAAATACAACAAAAATCACTGAGTTAAATCGCTTTTAACTTATTTATATATATGTGTGTGTATGTGTTGCATGTTGCTGTATGTGCGCATTTATTAAGCGGGCGCGTATCGTGTGTGTACAGTACAACATGATCTAAAGAAATCCACTTACCATTGCAACATCTTCGCCAGCGCCTGCTGCTGCGGCGGCTGCTGCCTCTGCCACTTTTGTCTCGACGCTGGCAAAGGGGTTCGCCAGCAGGCCAACAGCAGTGCCTCCCCCGCCCCCAGCAGCTGCCGCCAGTGACGTCCCAGGCATGCTTGACGCCGACGACGACGTTGACGTTGACGTCGTTGCCGTCGTCGTCGTCAGCGCAGCAATCGCTAAAGCCGTCGCCTTTGTTGTCGTAGGAGCGGATGATGATGAAGACGATGAAGGGCAATTAAGTTGCAATTGCTGTTGCTGCTGCTGCTGCTGCTTGAGTTTCGACGTCGAGGGCAACATCACCTCCGCTCTGGCCAGATTCAAGTTTTTGAATTTTTTATTGCCTCCTTTGCGTGCACGCTGCAACGCACCGAGCGCGGGACCGAAAGAGACAACGCCGGCTGTTGCCTTCCTGTCATTGCCACTGTCATCCTCGTCATCGTTGTTTGCGTCCTCGGCCTCATCGGGCCCAGCGCCGATGCTGCTGTTAGGCTCGATATTGTTGCCTTGATTTTTGCATTCCTTGACCTCGGCCGGCAGTGGGGCTGCCGCTGTGGCGTTCTTGTGGTGACTGCCTCCATTTACATTGCCGCCATTTGTTGTGCTGCCTCCGCTGGATCCGTTGCCAGCGCTGCTGCCACGTTCGGTGGCTGTGGCACCCGCAACTCCTCCGGACGCACCACTGTTTCCGCTGGTCGCCGCGCCACTTGGCGCGTTATCATCGTCATCGTTATCACAATTGTTGCCCTTCTCCCGCGACGCTGAGCCGGCGCTTTGTTCGCCCTGCTGATGCTGCTCTGTTGCCGCTGTGCTAGCCGCAGCGCTAGCCGCCGCCGCTGCATCATCCTCCAATTGCAGGACACTTATCCGTTTACGATTGATCGACTTGGATGGTTTCCCGGGGAACTTAGAGCGGCCCATAATATACGCACTTGCTGATCTTTGATGTTTTGCATTTGTCTTTGCATTTGCATTGGCAAATCGTTTATGTTGACCTGGCTCTGTATTTGCAACGCGTTATTGGCGGCACAAACTTTCTTTGCAGCGGCTGCTGGGAACAATGCAAAAATACGATAAAAAAAAAATAACAATGTTCACGTGAGTCGAAAAGACCGGTATTAGCAACGCGCGACTGCAATATCAACAAAAGCAGCGGCAGCAGCAACAACAGAAACAACGTCAGCGTTGGCCTATGCCTGTAACCGAACCGCGTTTGGAATGCGTCAATTTCCCCCTTGAGCACTCTCACACACACACACACTCACACAGGGACAGACACTGGTGGGCTGTTGTTGCTGTGGTTACCGATTCCACTCAACTACGCCCTCGACTCCCCTCTTTAAAAAGCGCTTGACTCGTTTCGTCAGCTCGTTCCTTTTCTCGTTTTGCTTAGCTCGTTTTCGCGCGCGTTCCTCGCTCCTTGCTTTGCAAATTACAACTACTAAAGCCGAATGGCCGAAGGTGACGTCGCGACGCGCGGCAGCCGCTTCGTTTACTTCGTTCGCTGCTCGTTCGCTTCGGCTCTCGTTTGCGCTCTCTGCCACTCGGCACACACGAAACAAGCAGCTCTCTCGGCTGTCGCTCTTTGGCGCTCCTGTCGCTGTCGTTGCTGCTGCTGCTGCTGCTGCCGCTGCCGCTGCTAAAGGTGCAATTGCAGCTGCCTTTGTCTCGCTGTTATTATTGGTTCGGCTCCTGCAGACGATTGCCACGTCTTGCGTGACCACCAGCACACACACACCACCTTTTCACTCTACTACCACTAAATATATAGTTTACAAAAATATATATCTAAAAAAAAACGTCGTCACAATAACAACAACGGCTGCTTCTTAGCTCCTTAGCACGCGTTCGTCTTTGTCGCTCACAGATTCCTGTCGCGCCTTACCTCCCTTCCGCCCTTGTCTAACACCTTTTTCCGCTCTCTCTCTCGCTCTCGCTCTAGCTCTAGCCTACGCTCACTCTTCTGACGCGTTAATCGCACCGCTCTTCCGACCCCGTCAGCGTTTCATCGATGTTTTAAGTGGTTTTTCTACTTCGGACTTGAACTTTTTTCTACTTCGCAGGATTTTCTTGTTATTCGCTGTTGTTGTTGCTTTTTGCTTTTGTTTTCTTTACTTTTTTTTTTTTTTGCTAGAAATTGAAATTCTTACTGTTGTTGTTGTTGTTGCTGTTGAAGCCCACTACCCTGTTAAGTGGTGGGTTTTCCTTTATGACTGCCTTTTTACGACAGTTTTTCTTTCCTTTATGGATGTCTTATGGTGACGCGAGCATGAAAATTCTTCTTTTTGCGCGTTTAGTTTTTCTGCGTTTCGAGTTTTTGGTCGTTGTATTTACAATTTTCCACATTGCTGTACTTTCGCGAAACGTTGCTCAACTATGTTAGCAGTGCGGCCGCGGCTGCCACATTAAAAACAACATCTTCATCATGATTATCATTATGATTGCTTTCATTATCATAGCAATCATCTACATCATTACATACTAGCTACACACTCACACATATACTGGCACTCTTTTTGCGCATTTATATGCGTGTCTGTGTATGTGTGTGTGTGAGTGCGCGAATTTTTGTCTTAGCGCGATTTCTTGAATCTGGAAAAATGATTGAAAAGGGGGAAAACAAAGTAGAAATTTATTAGTTCGCTTCGTCGCAGTTGGCAAACAAGTTCAGATTTTTACTGTGTGGGTGTGCGATGACTGTATGAGTGTGTGTGTGTGTGCATGTGCGTGTGAGTGAGAGAGTGAATGAATGAATGTATGTGAGTGCACGGGTGAATGTATTTTATGTGCTACTGTAGTTGTTGTTGTTGTTCTTGTTGTTTTTGCTGTAGCTGCTGCTGCTGCTACTGCTGCCAGCAGGAGCTACATGTGACGGTTAACCAGGTTTGCTGCTGAACTACTTAATGGCCGATGGAATAAGAATGAGGTGAAAAACGTTCAACTGCGTGTGTGCCTCTCCACTCCACTTCACTCCACTCCACTCTATGTACCACCCCCACCGCCACTGCTATACCCATCCCAGTCTGTTGACGACTTGTTATTGCAGTTTTCTTCTTTCTCACTCCCTCTCTCTCTCTCTCTCTTTACATATATTTTATTTGCTGTTTCTGTTGTTTTTAACAAGCTACTGCTGCAATTGAGTTTGTTCGAGCATGAGTCAGTTCGTCAGTTGGCCGTTTCGTCAGTTCGTGCTAGGCTGATTGTTTTTGTGCAAAAGGTGTTTGTATTTGCCTAGAGACACACGACACGGCACGACACCAGGCGACCCGGTAGCGGCACCAATTACCACTACAGTTACTGCTGTTTGTGGCACCACTGACTTGTCGGCCCGGCCAAAGCTGGTTAGCTGTTAGCTAGTTAATTATGCAGCTAGTCGATCATGTCAACTGTACTCCAAGTGCAGTTTTGCTTTATAGTTTGTTTTCCTCCAATACCCTTTATGAACCAAAT
>NW_022046019.1:0-22526 GCF_001654015.2 Drosophila navojoa
CATCCAATGGATCATCATCTGGAGCATCCAATGGAGCATCATCTGGAACATCCAATGGATCATCATCTGGAACATCCAATGGAGCATCATCTGGAGCATCCAATGGATCATCATCTGGAGCATCGAATGGAGCCTCATCTGGAACATCCAACGGAGCTTCATCTGGAGCATCCAATGAATCTGGAACATCCAAAGGAGCATCGTCTGGAGCATCGAGTGGAGCATCATCAGGAACATCCAATGGAGCATCATCTGGAGCATCCAATGAATCTGAAATATCCCATGAATCATCAGAGAAATTTTCAATGTTTGCCGATTTGTTATCTAGGCTACGTGAGAACAGCAAAAATCGTTTTGAAGATCTTTTGAATGCAAGCGCACACGGTGCTGACCTCCAAGACTTATTCCAAGATATACACGATGCGAAGGGCCAGTTTCTGGATGATTTGACCCAGTTTGGAAAAGAGATATCAAACGCAATTTCCGATTCAATAATCAGTCAATTCCACAACATTTCGGGCAGAATTGCAGAGCTTGAAAGAAAGAGTAAAGTTGAATTGAATCCGCTGAAGAGAGAGGCATTAAGGAGTGGGTTTGAAGCGCTGAAGGATCTTCATTCGATAGCCTTGAACGTGAAATCTGTATACCTGGATGTGAGCAGTAAAATATCGGACGACATGGGTAAAGTTAATAACACTCTAAATGGATTGCTGCTGTGGGCAGAGGAGCAACTGCAGCGTGTGAACAGTAAGACCAATGGCGTCGGCCTTGAGAAGGCCACCAACATCATTCAAGAGGTACTTAAACGCTCTTCACAAAATCTTATTGATGCGCTCAGTGGCGTAGAGCTCAAAAAAATTGAGCTTGAGCAGCAGATCTTAAAAAACATAAGCATTTATATAGAAGACACTACGGCGCTGATTGATAATTTGAATCAATGTATGTACGGCCCCATTAGCGCCGTCCAGTGCGCAGTACGGGCAAAGGAGTCAGTAGAAAAGTTAAGCATTGACAAAATCAAACTGGAAATCGCGTTAAAAAGCGGCAAAGCACTGATAAGAACAAATTGGTATGACAGTCGAGAGGTTAAATCCCTTTTGAAGCAGTTGGCTGATGATATGGTTGAATCTGAGAGAGACCTAGATGAAATTATTGACGAACACTTATCAGAGTCTGCCAACGAATCAGTATCGGACCAAAGCGAAGATGGAGATGATTCCTTGGGAAAACCCTCATTCTTTGGTAACATAGGATCCAATCTGATTGAAGGTGGTAAGAGTCTTGTTGGGAAAATCTGGAGAACAAGACGAAATGCCGATGAAAATTCAACTGAGTCATCAACTGAATCTTCATCGAGTGGATTATCTGAGAAATTTGTCAGTGACATAACAGCATCAGGAAAAAAATTAGATGACGAGATTTCAGCTCTCGAAGTGGAAATAAATAAGGAAGAAAACCCCATTCAGCCACTGACGACGGGGCTGACAGCATTAAAATCTCTTCGTAAAGTTGTTACTGACCTCGAATCTGAAATCATTGAAATAAACAGCAAGCTTCCCGAGGATCTCAATAAGACGATTACCGGCACACTTTCTACACTGTCGGAGTGGGAAGAGGCCCAGCTCGATACAGCGAAAAATAATACCAATGCAGCTGGACTACGGCAGGCAAAAGATGCCATTAAACTGTTTACCGAAGTCTCTACAGTATATCTAGAGCGCACTCTGAACAACTACGAGCAGCAAAAGAATAATTTTGAAGAGACAGTACAGGATATAATTTATATTTACACCAGACACGCTAGGGCGCTGAATGATGCATTGCACCGGTGTCTAGAAGACACCAAGAGGGTCGCTCGCTGTACCAGTCTGAACATTTTAGCGGTGAAGCTTAACAGCGCACAAAGCAATCTGAATACGATTATAAGGAGCAGCAAATCCCTGGTCGAAGCAGGAACGTATGCGAAAAGCAATACTGATATCTTTTTGGAACAGTTGGATGCAAAGAAGGATATATGTGAAGAAAAAGTCAAGAACATCATTAAGTTGAATCCTACGGCAACGACGACGACGACGACGACGACGACGACGACAACAGACTCTTCGGAACCCAGTGGCGATGAAGACACAAATTAATAATTTCTTACACACTAACGGGAATCCCCGATTTAAAGCATTATAGCATTATTATACAGGTGGTGGGCCATTAAAGCAGCATAATAAAAATTGAAGCTCAATGCAAAAATCTGTCGATTACTCAATGAATGCAACGTCGCATTTTCCTTGTGGTTCGCCCGCCTCATGTGGCGGTCATTCATTTCCATCTCCATTTCCATTTCGTTTCCATTCCAATTATGAAGCCATTCACCGTTTGCCGCTTCGCCATTTGCCATTCGCCATTCGCCATTTTCCGCTGACCCACGCACCACGTGCGCCGCCTGCTTAAGTGCATCGGTGTTCCGTAACCGGAACGTTAGCCCCTACATCTCTCTCTGTTTCCCGTATCCCATGGCTATGTCTGACCAATTCTATAGCAATTGCAGCGCATTAAGTCATTTTGTTTCCTGCTACATTTCCGGTATCTCCTTTTTATTGCCGCCCTTTACTTCGTAACCCTCTCTCCCTGCGGAGAGGAACGATTCGACAGACGATGACATGACTTTAATCTGTGTCTGACTGCATCTGCTTAGGTTTTAAGTAATTCAAATGAGTCATATGAAGTTAGTTAATTAAGATTTGAGTATTTTCACCGAGATCAAGATAAGGTCCCAATATTGTACTCTTGTTAAGGGTTATGTAGCAATTAGCTCTGCAGCAAATCAGTTATTTTTCAGATTTTAACGCAAATGTAATAAGATTCTACAGGTATATTGCCAAGCAGTCCTACAGTTTACGGTTACATTTAATTGTTCATTTTCACCGTTTTCTAGCGCTGAAACATAATATAGTTGTTAACAACTGGTCAAATGTTTGCGTGTTGCGCGCGTTCGCAAACATTTGAGCCCATCAAGTGATGTAGTTATATCTGTTTCAAAAACTGCAAACTAACGAGTATAGAATTATTGCTGTACAAATAATTAAATTCCTAGTATGTATGTATATAGAAAATAATAAATATGTATTTTTATACATACTATGCATGCACCTCTTTGTTGACTTTAGCTTTTGATATGCATAAAATTGTTCTCACTCAAGCTTGGGTTGTTTTTAACTTCCCCTCTTAAAATTTCCATTACATCCAAGCGTTTCCCCGTTTCCCCTTTTATATCTAACCATAATTTTTATATTTTATTTAACCATAAATTTATATTTCAACTCTGTCTTATACCAGCATTCCGAGGTTTTGTCCACATGGCAAATTTCCGCAACAAGCAAACGGAATAAAGCTGTAGCAAAGAATTACATAAAGCTCAACACAAGTATGTAAGCTTATTTTGTTATATAAGCTCGCACTGCTTTTATGTTACTAAACCAAAAACTGTCATATTACAAACCAAGCTGTGAAATTTTGTTATATGAACTCCCTAACCGAAAGTTTTTATACAAACAAATGCTTCAGGAAAAGCTGAGCACTTTTAATTGTACGTAGTGTGAAAGCTTGTTGTTATACAATTTATATTGCATTTTGGGTAGTAAGACAAAAAAAAAAAAAAAACTTTTCTAATATGACAGAAATCTAAGGCACTTTCGAGCTGCAAACTAACAGATTTACATTACCACAGAGCTATGTAAGCAAACAGATCTACGTTGTTCTACTCGCTAAAATCTGTCAATTTATTTGGGATATTTTGTTATATTATAAACTTCATATAAATGTCCTAGATGAGACATTTATAAGAGTTTATACAATTTTATATTTATAAACCTGCTCTACCCAAATATGGTTCATGAATTCGCTGTGTAGAATGAGGGGCTCACACATAATATCCCAAACCGAAAGTCTACAAAAAATAGATGAAATTTATTTTTGTTTGCACATAATTTTATTGACTGTTATTCATTGGAAAACACTTGCCATATAATGAGGCATGTTTATCACTTATCAACTACTGAGCGTTACGACTAGATAGCTTGTATAAATATTTGTATATCTAATAGATGCAACTCTACGCTTGCTGCGTGCTATTTGCTGTTCAAGGCAAACAAATATACAAATATGTGCGATACTTTGAAGCATTTTAAAATTCGTTTCGTTCTGTTGATTATTCAATTCATTGGTAGCTCCATTTCCGCCTTGATATACTGGGGCAGAGGGACTAACTAAGTATAGTTTCTATCAGTTGTATTTGGTGCTTAGCTTGAGGATCGGTAAATATTTTTGCAATTGAAATATCCGGATATAATTAATACGTATAGCTAACAGTACTTTTAAGTTTGGGCGCTTACACTAAACTTACGCTAACAGTTTGACTTTATCCTTAGGAATTTATTTCAAATTTTGAATAGGAATAATTTCGTTATATATATATGGTATATATATATATATATATATATATATATACCATATTGAGATATTTGTAGGATGACCAAAGTAACTATCCAATGTTATTCGCAAATGTTAATATTAAATACACAAAAAAGGCTGTAAATGTCATGAGAAATCAATGCGACATCGTAAAAGTTCGTGAGAACTTCGCTTTTTTATTTCCTGATATGACATTGAGCAAAATGTAGTGGAACAACCGCTCTGAAGCACAACCCAAGGGCAAAAACCTATTCCGAAAACCTATTCAAAATAATCAATCAAGCTCTGCTTTATTCGCTGCTAAAACTCCAACTAATTGGCACAAATGCACACATGCAGGAAGAGGCCAGCGCCTAGGCGACTATTTCGCCAGCTAAAACCGTTTCTCAGTGATACTCAACGCGCGCTATGGGTACCCCCATATCATCTAACTCAAACACGATCAATTTGCGTTTCTTGCGCACATTGGCCGGCGGCGGCAGCTGCTGCTTGAGTGGATCGTTGGCTGTTGTCCTGGCCGTCATTGTGGCTGCTCCCTGTGGACTCTGTGCTCCACTCTTACCCTGGAGTGGGGCTGTCGTTGTCGTCGTCGGCTTCCTTACCTGATGCTGTTGCTGTTGCTTCGTTGTGGCACTCGTTGCTGCCTTGAGCGACGCACTCGGATCCTTGTGATCATGCTGCTCCTTCTGGCTCTGCTGCGCGTTCGATTCGCGCATCTGTTGTAGTAACTTGGGCTTCTCGTTGTGCTGTTGCTCCTGGGCCTGGGCGCTCGAGCGCTTGGGCAGCGTTGGCAGCGCCGGCAGATCGCAGCGCTGCCTCAAATGCCGATAGACGGCATCCACGCGCTGCACCAGGCGGTTCACGTACTTGGTGGTGGTGCGATCCAGTATAGACGGTGCCTTGATGCAGTCATTGCCACCAAATTCACAAACCTGCCAAAAAAACATAAGAGAATAAATATTTGTACTCAATTCATCTATAAGCTATTTCAAACTGAAGATTGAGTCCAATAAGGGAAAACAAAAATCGAAGACGTCCTGCCAAGAGAAATTATATAACTGAATTATTGGTTGGATGCCATATATGTATGTATACATCCATCCAGTCCAGAGTTATCACACGTAGTAGGGTACTCATATTTGTTTGAAATAATCCATTATTGTCCACACAATGCAAACGTTCCACTAACGCATCGACTCACCCGATAATGCTGCAATATGGCCTCCTTTGGTGGCACATTGAGTGATCCCATGCCCGGAGAGAATTCCCAGACAAAATGATTTCCTGCCTCGACGACAGCTTCGGGCTTGCAAATGTATTTGGAGCGTTGTTTTTGCGGATGCAGTTTGTACCGCCTGTGTGAAATAGATTGAAATTAGCTCTACGAGTAAGAGATTCAATCACAGC
The DNA here is from genome assembly GCF_001654015.2 of Drosophila navojoa. Next base: position 5,872 of record NW_022046019.1, read on the forward strand.
ATATCCACCTGCGCGTCTTGCGCTGCGTCACCAGGGAGGCTCGCACGCTGGCCAGCTGATCGCTGCCGCCCGAGATTCCTGAACTGGCGAGCGGATCGTCGGCAAACTGCAGATAGTAGAAGGCGTTCTGGAAGGAATAGGCGCCGGTATTGCGGTTGCGAAAGCGCTGGTTCAGCGAGCTGTCGAGGAAGGGGTAAGTGAATACGTGAATCATCTCATCTCAGCAGGCATGTTTAATTCACCTTAGCAACTCATTGAGCGTGTCCGTGTATCGCGGCACGATGAACTCATCCAGATCGACCAGCGCCAGATACTTGTAGCGGTACATTGTCCGGTAGAGGCAGTCGTTGAGGGCTGCAAAGAGACCTTCGGTGCGTATCTCCTTCTGGGAGCGCATGCGAAGGTTCCAGGGCAGAATGCTGACCGTGGGTCGCTGGTAGTGCAGCGACTTGAGCACACGCGGCGTTGCATTGCCGGCTGCCTCGGCGGGCTGCAGCGGCTCCCAGTCGAAGGCGGTCAGGTTGCCGGGCACCTGGCCCTGCTGGTAGCTCTGCAGCACGCAGGAGGCGTGCGGACCAAGCGTATGGTTGTAGAAGGTGAAGTGCGAGACGCCCAGTAGAGCATAGAACTCCAGATACTCCATCAGATACAAGGCCTGATCGTAGCTAAAGTGAAACGGCTTCACGCACACGGCAATCCTATCAGGTATCTGCTCGCCGCTGGGCGGTCCCTGGGCATTGGGACGACGCGTAGCTCCACTGTGTCCCGCGGCGCTGGTATTGCTCGCTGACGCTGGCGGCACCGGCTGCTGAGCGAAGTCCGCGTCCTGATCCGTGTTGCGCAACGTTATCAAGTTGCCGGGCGGTGCTCGCAATCTGGACACCACGCTCACAAATTGGGGCACCTCCAACAATGGAGCTCGCACCGGACAGAGCACGAAGCACGCGCTGTACTTCAAATTCCAGTTCTCGCGTATGATCTGTAAAGCGTAATCAGTTATACTTTGAATTACCCTCTAACTATTGAAGGAATCTCTCAATGATTCTCTCATGACACACATCCAATCCTTGTCTGATGGCCTCAGAAAATTTTGCTTTCTCACTGCTAAGGATATGACTATATGACGGTACATTCGATATGTGCGAGGTATATACGAAAGGAAAGTTCAAGTCTTTTGCTCTTATACCTGCTGAGATCGACATATTCGGACAGACTCATAGCCTTGATTGAGAATATATATACTTTATGAGACCTGCCACGCCTCCTTTTGCCTGTTAGTATATAATAAGTTTTCCAGAGTTCTCATTTTAAATGGTCGCAGGGTATAGAAAGACTATTATAGATATTTCCCTTTGCCTATTATACGCATCCGCTGAGGAGCATAATTCAATTGCATTAGAGCCACCCAATCCGTGTTCATTTCATTGAGTTAATATCTGTAATGGTTGGGCGATTATTGACCGAACTCACCTTAACGCGAGCCATCACCGTGGCCGAGGTGTATTTGGCACGTGCTGCTGAGGGGAATGGCTCGCTGCTGTTGTAGGTGGTCGGGCCATACCAGAATCTGCACCAGACGCGCTCTGGTCCACGTGTTTTGGTGGCTCCAACTACGCGCACAAGGCGTGCTCCATCGCGTCGATCGAAGTAGGCGGAATAGACAAAGAACTTGAACCGGGTGCCATTGACAACCTGCCAGGCGCCGTCGCCTGGCGCCGTGCCAAACGGGAAATGTGGCAGCGTCTCCTCCACCTGGGCGGGCAGCAGCTGGCCCCACGGTATCAGCGGCATGCTCAGCCCGTTGCTGGCGCCGGCAACACCCACGCCGAAGGCGCCAGCGCCGTTGCCCTCGCCCGCTCCGACTCCTCCATTGAGCAGCATGCCCGCATACCTCGGACGTTGGCCATCGGCGCCTGCGGCTTCTGTGAATTGTTGAAATCCGTGAGTTTCATCTCAGCACTCGATGGCCTTTGTTATCTCAGACATGGCTGTCTCTGATTGCATTTCGCTTGGCATTGTGTGGCGCTGATTGCCATTTACCATCTACCATCTACCATCTACCCACTTACCCATCTACCACTCACCTTGAATTTTGAGTTTATTGTCACGGAACTGTATAAAACCCAATTTATTGTCACTCAGAATGCTGTCGTCCAGATCGTAATCATCCTGCGAACACAAAAGTAAATAAATAATGCAATGCAATAAATGGATTTCAGAATGAGTAAATGAAATATCATGAGCCCAGAGCAACTCTTAAAACTTTTACTTAACCATTCAATTCTCACAGAGTACAACTCGAGAGCCCCTTTCCCACTAAGAACTGAATCTACGTGATATTAGGATATTTTATTTACATTCATTTGCTCAATTCATGCTCAAGAGAAACCCACTTGGATATGAAATATGAAAACTGTCAGCTCATGGGCTATGGCTGCTCTTCTGGTTTCAAAACTGCAAATAAATCAGCTTTTGTTTGCACAAAAAGAAAAGAGAAGAGACTCAAAAATGAAAGGATAAGTAAATCATATGCATTATGCGCTATGCTGCTTGCTTAAATATGCAAATCTCTTTGCCTCCCGCCAGCCGCAAGGTATGCAGCGCAATATGGCGAATCGCCGCAGCTTTTGTTTTCCCACGGCCCCCGCCGTGAAATGGGCGCAGTAGTTAAGCTGCCACGCCCACGTATCACGCCGGCAGGTGGAGCAATTGTTGACCATTTGGCTGGCAGCGCCACATAGATTTGCATAACAAAACTTACCTTAACATTATCATAATCCGGCATCGCGTCACCCAGGCGACCGCCCAGGCTGGCTCCGCCCCCGCCGCCGGCCCTCATGGCCATCAGGCCGCTGTGGGAGCGCTCGTCGATCATGAAAACCTGAGGGCGAAAGAGGTAAGAGGAGTCAGTGGATGTCTGGGATGGATTTACGGCTGCCTGGCTTAATTTTAAGCTAATTCCTAGCGGCGATGCTTAGGCATTTTAATTAACGTCTGCGGCCGTCATGAATTTCACGCTGAATTTAAAATACAGCCGCGGTACATTCGCAACTCCTCGCTCCAATCAAAAATCATTTTTTAATTGCTTCATGCATATTTTATGAGCAAAGGCATGTTTACTTCCTAACAAACATCTTTGGAATTAGTTGACCAATATTGTATATAAACAAGTAACAAGACTCTAGAGGGGGAGCCCGACCTCTAGAGACCCTGGAAGCACTTTCGCAATCAATCAGATTGTGTAACAAAAATAACTAAATAAAATAAATTGAAGCAAGTAAAAGTCTTTAATCAGGGATCCCCCTAGTCGAGAGCCCCTGGACCCCGATATGAAAATTTAAGTCGAGACTGCTCGATTCGTTCTACGATTCTTTATTGCATACATACATAAACACATTCACACACTCAGCGGTCGGATGGCTAGCGTTAACTGAACTCAGCTCGTCCTGATCGAGAATATATTTAATTTATAGCCTCTGTCACGCCTATTATATGCATTGTAAAAGAATAAGTACATAAAATCACGGGAACCTTCACTATATATTTATATTAACTACTGGTATTAATATTACGGTTCTGAAACAAGGTATCAAGCAATGGTTATCAAGCAAATGATAGCGTCATACTGCTACTGATATATAGGACATTGTTAAGTAGGAAGACATATTAAAGTAGAGGCACAGACTATATGTGTAGCTATATCAACTCAGCTAGGCTTTATGGTATCTCCCGAGAACACCTACTGATTGTTATATGCATTATAGTGAAATTATTATATTAACATACATATGATGAATTCCCATTTTCGATGCGTTCAGTATATAAGAATTCACTAGACAGATTAAAATATATGTCAATCTATATAATAATATAATTGTTAAATCGCCCTGGTTGCAGTTTGTTATTTTAAATTAATTGGAGTATGTAGCGATAAATTAATAGATTTTTTTAGTTGATAGTAATATCCACTAAGCTGGCAATAAACTCTACATAATCGAGGTAAACTATCGACGGCACTAAGGGATATGAATAATTTACTAGCTTTACTCGATAATTGTGACTGTTCAGCTTTCATTAACTGATTCACTAAGTTATTATCCCTCACATTCATATACAATGGTAATTAATACACAAATGTATAGTAAATGAAATTACAAGACAACTCGTAGAATTCAAGTTTTTTCCCTTATGTCAAGAAGATAAAATTCTTATTACATACGAATTCATAAACTTACCTCGGTCAATATGATGAGACCAAAGACAGCGAAAAAGAGAATGACTATGAGGAAACTCATGCTGGATCGCTCTCGACTGCCCCAGTTCTTCTTGCCTCGCTTCATGGTTGGTGTTAGCGACGTGCGGCTTCCTTGACTATGCTGACTATGATGGGAATGCTGATGCTGATGCTGATGCTGCTGCTGATGATGGTAGCAGGCGTGGGAGTGGCCGGCGTAGGCCTGCGGATAGGAATGGCCGCTGTGGGAGCTGTTGCTGCTCGATTTTGAACTGGAGCTGAGATTGATGGCGCTGGCGGAGCCCCCCGATCCCGATGCGAGCGGCTTGTAAGCTGGGGGGCTCCTGCTGCCTAACATGACGGAGTGCAAGTGGGTGGTGGGTGGTGGGTGAGTGGGTACGTGGTTAGTTTCTGGACACTTGCGGAAGTTTGCTTGGCCTGGCTTGGCGTGGCTTTGCTTGGCTTATGGGCTAACTTTTGATCCTAAGTATTTGGCATGGCTTTTTCTTTACTTGATCTGCGGCAACTGAAAAGGCAAACAAATGTGGCACGCTATGATGAGCAATAAACACGCGTAGCAAAACAAAAGGCGAAAAGAGAGCGCAAGAGCGAAAGTAAAAGAGAACGAGAGCGTAAGCGCTGCTGCTTGACAGCTTTCCTTGTGTGGCCAATATAAAAGGAAAAATCAATAAAAAACTGTGCAGCGCATTTCCTGATGTGTGATTTAAGCTTAACTCAGCTAAATTTAAGGGAACTCCAGGTTCAAGCCAATATGACTTTTCCTGCCTAAGCTGCAGCTAAGGAAAGGTGCAAAAGACTATTTCGGCCCGTGCTGCGACGAAATGGCATCAGCAAATATTCCATTTTGAGCAAGCTCTGGCCTTTGCCTCCACATTTTCGTCTTTCACCTTTTTCTAATACATTTCACAACGCGATTCGTGCACTTAACTACACCGCAGATGAGCCGAAACTTTTTACACTTGACTTTTACAAAGATCTGAGTTATATTTCTGCACGCTTTCACTATATTTTCGACTGGCTAGTTATGTCAACTGTCAAAACAGCCAAGTGCGCTCTTTCTCTTTCTCTAGCAAATGAAAAACAACAGGACGCAGGACATGCGCAGTGCCTTGGCAATCAGAGAAACAGCTGTTGATGTTTTCCCTAGAATTTCAACAGCTGTTGATAAAATTAAACGAAATTCTAGAAAAGTCGTTAAAGAATTACTGCATTTATATTCGAAATTAAATTGATTTATCATTTATCATTATCTCATTTTAAAAATTTTCTTCAGATCGAAATGCAAGGATAGAAAATAGGAATCATGTATTTTGAATTTATTCATTGGTAAAAACATTAAAGCAAATAAATCTATTCACACAGCTCTTCTGTGCGATTCTCATGACCAGCTAGCCAAACCATTTGCATGTAAACATGTATTTGAGCATGTAAAAGACAAAATTTAAATATAAATGAATAAATGATTATTTATATGTATTCTAGTATGCAAATATATGAAGGCAGGATAAATACGAGAAGATATTCAAACATAATTACATCCATTTGTAATGATATAAATGTATGCATGTTTCTTTTCATGCATGCATAAATGTACACATACGTATGCTATATGTAGGTAAGCTTTTTATGCATGCATTGCCCTTTACAATCATGAAATCAACCACAAATTCAATTCAAGGTCCTGAAACTTTTTCAAGTGAGCCACATAATGTGAAATATTTCTCGACATGTTTTGAAATAGTAAATGAATACTATATTTAATGAAAACGGACAGACATGAAATTGGAGCATTCGTTTATGAGATTTGACTTTTTTTAATTGTTCAAAAATGTAATAATAATACATACATGTATGCATGTGTTTTTGTGCATGTATGTATATATTCACAATATGTACGTATTTGCAAACTGCAATATTAAAATATATAAATAATTCTGATATTATATTCTAAAGTACACATGTAAATCTATATTGTATATACATCTTTTAGCTTATATCATTTTATTTACATACATTCCAATATTTTCTATGCAAACATAAGGTACAAAATTATATGAAGCTGCATATTGCATATGTGAATGAATGGATATACAATATTTATTTTATGTCTATATCAATTTATGTATACATCATTTTTATGTTTATATGTATGTGCATGTGGCCAAAAGCTGAAAATTGGTATGTTTGTATGAGATACCCATTAAGGGCTTGCTGGGTGTAACAAAACAAATGAACTAACAGCCCTTCAACTGATTCTCGAGTCGAAACATTCATCTCAATATAATATATAAAGAAGGAGAGAAATGTAAAATAAAAGAATATGTAAAAGTCTGATTTATTTTAATGGTATTCTTATCTTAATTTATTGCATTATATTAAAATATATATTTATTACTTAAAAAGAAAAAGTCTTACCCCACATGCATTGACATTGCTTAAGCAAAATTTTAAGTTATATTTAATTAAGTCACATTCTTTAAAAACAACTATGTTGCTACACAAACACACATACATATATATAGAGTGCTTCATTTCTATGACTTTCATATCCGGCCTAACTCTGGTGCATATATATTTTGGCCATTTTCAAAGCTGCAAGGATGCACAGCGCATCCTGCTCGAGTCCTTGCCACAAATAGCTTTTCTTCCCTTCTCTCACCAATGCCATTATCAACTTGCATTTTACTCTTTTTTGTTGAGTTTAGACCGACTGTTGAATGCTTGGCTATTTGTCTCTGGGCAGCTGCGTCTGCGTCTGTTGAGCTGGACAAAGGAATTAGCGGAAACAATAAAATTCGTAAAGTTTTTGAAAACCAATAAATTTGAAGTGTTTGAAATCAATTGGGAACAAATTGCAAAAGGCAAAAACGAACTCCATGTGAAAAGTCGAAAGGGCCGAGAACAAGGGGAAGGGTCTGCAAATACAAGACGAGAGTCTCTCAAACTGTCCCCCATCTCTTGCTCCACTTCTTCCATCGCTTTTACACACTTTGTGAGTGTGTCCATGTGTGTGTGTATGTGTGTGTCTGTGTGCATTCTTATTTGTGTGAAAATCCAGTAAGCAATTGAAAAGTTTTCAAAACAAATATGCAAAGAAAAAGGTGCTCGAGACTACGACGACAACGCCTCCTAACTGCAGTTGCTACCGAATAGCCAGCCAGAGTCGGAAAAGGAAATGCAGCCAGAGCTATCCTCATCGACGTCGACCCTGGGCGCTGAGAAAAACAGTTTTGTTTGCTAAACTTTTGTCATTGCGACTGCAACAATGGCAAAGTAATAGCCAAAGTTATTGCCCAGAGTTACCAGAAATGATCTCGGCCTACAGCTGCATTCGACTCTCGGCAGCCACAGCCACAGCCACAGCCTCAGCCACAGTCAGAGCCGCAGCATTAGATTATGTGATATATCTTTCTAATTTGCTGAGCTAACAACGCACACAGAAATGGCCACAGAGTGCAGCAAATACCACAAATTAACCAATGCAAAATGTTGAAATTCTCAAGCAGACAGCCAAACAAGCTCAATTGATCTAGACTAGCTGGCAATCGATGTTGCCAGCACTAAACCATAAAATATTAAAGTTGTATTTCAATTAAACTATAAAAGATTCTGTAGGACTTTATGGACTTCACAACACCCGTTCAAAATTCCAGCAGAAAAGTTTGAAAAACTAACTATATGATAGCTATAATATATACATATAAATACAGATGATTTGTTTTTACAAGACTATAGAGATCCATAATATTCCACCTGTAACATTTGCCGATATCTAAAACTTTAATATCGTAATATATCGACTTAATTGAAACAGAAAATACTTTTAAAATTGTACATACTTCGTTTACCGTTTTCAAATGCTACATGATATACAAAAATATTCTGGTGATTCTATTGACAATCCCATAAAATAGACTTTATCTTCCATTGATGTGAAGACAAGTTTACTACAAGTTTACTACATTTCTGCTTAATGCAAAAACATATGAATTGTAAAAGTTTTATCTGAAATATCTTTGGCTGAAACTCGGAGTGTGTACGATACGTTTGATATCTTTATATATCATTCTGAAATATAAATTGCATTCAATGTGAAATCAATTCAATTGAGTGTAGTGTATGTGCTTAACTTTGCAATTCCATTCAGGTATTCTTTATTAATAAGGATAAATTACTGAGATGAATGAAGTTGCTGTGAGTTCAAGGCTTACTTACAATCCGTATGGGTGTGATCTATAATTATTATTTAGTCAATTTATTTCTGCATTGGAGTCCAAGAACAAATATTACACCTCTCTTGAAAATAATAATAATAATTTACCTATACAAAGTAAGCTTAAAAACAAATACATTAAAACGCTGGCATAAACAATGGCATAGGCGTTATATTCTATGAATTATGCTTAAGAAATCAAGTAAAAAATTTTGATGGAGCAAACTTTGATATGTGATTTGAGCTTTTGAAGTATCCAAAAACATTTTGCTTACAAAGTTTATCGCAGTTTATCAATATATTGACAGCATAATTGTGGTGAGAGACGAGCTGGCGTCGACCGCTTGTTGCGATATACAGGTGGATCAACATGCCTAATGGCTACAGAATGTACAGAATGTGAGGAAGCAAGTCTTAGATAAGCCACATGCATCTCAGCAAAATTCGACTGGCAGTGCAAACACATGGCACGGCGAGGCAAGCTGCCGGCACTCCGACAAGGTAAACACTCGAACGCATTCGTTGCACCTGAAGTGAGATTAAATAAAACTGCAGCTGGAAAATTGAAATGAAAATTCAGCAGGGCAAACAAATTCGGGACAACTTATTATAGTATTTCTCAACTTCTCTGCTTCTGTCTTCAATTCCCAGTGCAAGTAGCGGCTGCCAAAAAATATATATTTCATTCATATATGTATGTATATATATATATATATATATAATTGATATATATATATTCATATACATATATATATGCGCAGATAGACACCGTATCACTAAGTTCATATGCTCTGTGAGTGCTGCTTCCTACTCCAGGTCCATGGCCTTGCCGTGTAGGCAACTCAACTTTGATGAGTTTGCTAAGTAAAGTATTTTTGGCCCACAATCCGGGCACAGCAGCCACTTACCTCCGCCACTTAACTTCGCGTGCAGTCGACTATATTTGAAATTATGATTAAAATAACCAAAATGATGAGCCGGATAACGAGTAAAGCGTGCTCAACTTAGGAGCAGTCGCTGCTGCTCCCAGCCCGAGTCTGCTTTACTTACCCATAATTAACTTTAATAAATCTGAACTTTCCTGATTGTGTTTTACGTCTAAGTTTGCTAAATTGAGTGCTATAAGAGGCTTCTTGAAATATATTCAACAGACAGAAGACCAAAGTTTTCAATCAGCAGCAAGAGTCGAGTGAATCGAACCAGACTGGAATGTATGTCTATGTAAGCTCACCACTCTCTACGCTTAGATGAATAATATTAGATAATAGCACTACCATAGACCATATCATACATATCCACATTGGACTCCTAGAGTTGAGAACAGAGTGATAAAAAGAGAAAGAGATAAAATGGAACGAAATTGAGCATTGTAGGACTTCGTTAATATCTGTATCAAAAGTCCCAGCAGAGCGCTTGAAGCGTATTAATTGTGGTTTCCCACATTTGCGTAGCCCCAACTTAAAGTAAGGATCCCGAGAAAATAGGAAAATAGACCTATGCGCAGGTATATTGTATTTTAGTAATGAAACGAAATTCAAATTAAATAAACTTGGTATGTGAGGTGGGTAAATTCTTTTAGGTTTTGTATGTATTTGTAATAATACACAGTTGTACAAATATTGTATATACGTACATTGTATACAAGTATTTTTATTTATATTCAAAGTTTTTGTGTGTGAAATTGAATAGTCTATATATTTTCTTCGCATTTTTCTTAATTGTCATCTACACATATCGAACTACGGTAATTTGAACCTATCTTAGACGTTATATCATCTAAAATTACTTAATTAGGTATAAGCATTATAAAGTATACGATATTTATTCTTACTACAATGCTTGGATAACTCCGTCCAATCTATTTAAGATTCAAAAAAATTATCAGAAATATCTCATCTATTTGAATACAGTAATTAGAATCTAAACAGTTAAAAATGTAACTAATTTGGGAAAATTCTCCCAGCAGAACTTGGCCCATTTTAAATTGCCAGACACCAGCTCGATGGTACGAAATAAAAGCCGTGGGAAACGCAGAAGAAGATGAAGAAGAAGGCAATGGCAGATAGAAAGATAAGAGACATGGCATGCTGCTAGGCATTTCATTAATTCCAGTTCATTTTTGTGCTTTTGTAATCCAGAGGCCGGCGACGCGAACGTCTGGAACAGCAGGAGCAGAAAAGTGAGGGACTGGCGAAAGGAGACAGGAGCAGCTCCGCAGGCGGTGCATATCAGCCGGATGCGCGCGTTGTTTGGTAATTTCCTTAACGGAAGCGCATGCAGTTGCAGCCCCGGATCATGGGGAACAGACCGAAGCAATCGCCATTGAGGCTGGCAGAGAACACTTGGTGTCTGCTGGTTAGATGGTCAGATGACCTCATACACTCTGTATGAGAAATTTGCTAACAAAAATTTGTTGCAGAATTTCCGCAGCTAATATATGAGAGCTTAGTATGTGTGCGGGCTTTAAAGGCGTCGTCCTGCCCAGCCACAGGCTGCCCACATGCATTTCCAATTGATTAAGCACTTTGGCCATGCTCAACCGCAAGAGCACAGCTAAGCCATGGGCTTGGCCAGATCTTGACTGCCTGCCCCACAAAATAGACAAAACTGAAGCAAATAAAAAAAACTACAACAACGAGCACTCATCGAATCAAAGCGCTTCGAATAGAATCGAATCGTCCGGTAACCAAATGCAACCAAATGTGAAACACAACGTTGGCTGCTCGTTCGTTCCTTTGTGGCTGTGTTGACGCCATGGCTGGACGCTTTAACGGCATCGGCCGCATCGGATCGCACGGGGAGCGGCACTCGAATCGCAACTTCAAATGTGCTTTTGGGGGCTTTTTCATTTAGTGGACCATAAATTAGGCTGGCGAGTTTTAACGGCGCCGGCGAAGCTCGAATGCGCTGAGCGGCAACATTTCCCATTCACTCCCACAAGCGGACGATGGACGGACCAAGGACCAAGGACCAAATCCTGGTGAGGCAATTAATCTGCCCGGGTCACGTCGCCGCCAGCTAAGTTAAAAATTCAAAGGTCAGAGGACAGCGTGGATTTGCACATTGCACGGCAAGTGCAACAATTTATATAAGTGGTGTATGAGAACGACACGATTTATTTTAAAATCGAATTTACAAAATGTCTGCCTCGATTTGTTTCTCAATTCAATATTTTATATTTCAATTATTTTGGAAAATTTTTTTTAAATATATAATATTTACTTTAGAATCGAGCTTAGTTTAGCTTAGAAAAATATGTTCATTATAAATACGAAAACCTGTACTTTTAATATGATGTTCTATCAATTTAATTTATGTATATATTTTTTTTGAACAAGTTTTATTAAGCCATATATTTTTGATCTGAATATCGAGTTGAGTCAATTTAGTTATCTTTTTATACATATGTAGAATAGTCATTCGCTCGAGCACTGTGAACTGAAGATAAAAGAGAAAGAAAGAAAGAAGTCAAAGGGAGTACAGATTGGAGACAGAGAACGATGCGTACAGTAGGGCTAGCCAGAGATCTGTGTTAGGCAAATTATGGATCATAAAGATATAGATATATATATATATAAAGATATATGAAAAAAAAAAACAATTGCATTGAAAATATAAATATACTTACATACATGCAAATATATATATAGGAGTAGTGAATAATGACGAATCAAAAAGAAATAATTTCAATTATGAAACGTAATAATAAACCACAGTTTACAGACTATTGCGCATCTCCTTTTGTCCACCCATAGTGATCTTGATCAGGCGTTGAGAACTGTATATTAAGTTTGTAAGCCATGAAATCGCGTGTACTCTTTAGAATAAACTTCCAATGTTTTCTGCCTAATGTTTTCCTCCTCTTCAGAATCTTTTCTCTTTAGCTCTATATTTTACAGTGCGTATTATCATTTCTGGTAACTATTTGTTTCAATTGGTACTCCAAGGACTTTATGTCGCTTTCGCTAGGCTATTGCTCATAAGTTCATCGAACGGCTTTCACTTCGCTTGAATCGTGGAAGCATATTGTAAAAGGGACATAAACAGCTTTTCATTATAAATTTTTCTCGAGGCATATGAATTATATAACAATTGTAACACATATTCACACGTGTAGCTCAAGAGATTCGCTTACATTATTCACCTCTGACCCACTTAATCCCCAGGCAGACTCATCAGCAAGATTAGCAACAAGTTCCGGAATAAATACATTTCGCATTCAAATGGAATCAATTTTTAACAGAAGTGATAATGATTAAATGTAAATAATGAGCAATAATAAACTCTCTGTAAATGTGGGGTAGCTTTTCGCATACTTTAATTTACTGCGAGCTCAAGACAATATATGAATTTTCCTTCCACAACACAAACACAAAAAGTCTGTTTAAGCAAGAGTGATAATATTTTTTAATTTTTGCACTTTAATCAGTTATTTACAGTTATCTACATCATTCGACTATAATTACAAAAAATGTGAAAAAAAATAAGAATCTTTATTCAAGTCTTGGTTTACGCCCTTATATGTAATGAGATTCTCGAGAAGTTTGAGAATCGTTACATATTTTTTTTATCTTAGAGCAGATTCATTCATATCGTGTATAAGTGAGCTGAGATGTAATTACAAGAGTACAGATTGAAAATTAAATCAGAAATGTTGTGTCTGAAACCGTTTTAGTTTTATTGAAAATTCTCTTCTTATTGCACTGATTTGATCAGCCAAAACTAGACTTGCATACAAGGTTGTCCCAGAGGCAAATATATATAAAATATATATAACTTAAGCTCCTGCATTTACTCCTTCAAAGTGTTGCACCGGAAATACAATTAAGCAGAGTGCTGGACACATGTTGAACTTAAGCCACGAAAACTTGTTTTAAATTGCTGCAGAGCAACCATCAGAGAGCAAAGGCTGCGAATAAGTACCTTCAACTGACGGACCCGGAGAGGGAGATGGAGATGAACACGAAGACGACGACGACGACGACGACGACGGCGACGGCGACGTTTGCCATATAAATTCAATAGCCATGGCAATAAGTGCATTAGCAGCATATTTCACAGATTGGCAGACACGTCGAGCGGGCGGCTGGCTGGCCAGACAGTTGCTTGACCAAAAAGTAAGCCACAAATTGCATGAGATCATAAATATTTCAAGCATAAAGTACAAAATATGCAAAAGTTTTTCTTTTCAGTTTTCAGTTCTCAGTTTCCAGTTTCCACTTGCCATTGCCATTGCCAGTTGCCCAGTGCAGCTACAGAGATAGTGGCACGGGCAACGTCAAACGAAATAAGAAAAATATATTGCTAAATTCTCGCACAGGAAACACAGGAGCAGCAGGAGGACCTTTTCGCTGCCAGGAGTCGACCAGCACGTGCACCGCGCCAAATGCCAAGCGGAAGTTCAAAAGCGTAAAGAGCATGTTACGATACGAAACGGGCCAAACTGCAATGGTACGATGCTCCCCCTCTTCCACTCTCCATTTCTCTCTCTCTCTCTCTCTCTCTCGCTCTCTCTATCGGTCTGTGTGTTTGGTCAGCCGATTGTGGCAACAAATTGCAATAAGCAATTTTTCAATTTTCAATTTAGACGCCATCGACGACACCAGCAACATGCAAAGCAGCGCGACCAGCAACTGGCCATAACTCAGTTGCATCCGACTCCGGACGGGCAGATTCCAGTCACAGGCAGACAAACCGGTTAACCGGTGCGACAAGACAAATGTGTGCCAAAAAATAAAGAGGAAGAAATGGTAAAGGATGGCGGCAGTTAACGCACAGCTGCTCCTGGCGCACACTTAATAACTAATCTACCCGATTTTCGCATATCTTACGCAGATTGCGAGTGCCCAAGCTCTTTGAGGAATACATCAGAGACAGAGTCAGAGTCAGAGTCAGAGTCACAATCAGAATCAGAATCAATATTATTGGAATCAGCTAATATTTATTATATTTTGTATTATTTGATTGATTGATTTGTGGGAGCAGTTAGCGCAACAGCTCGTACGCACGATATGCCCCAAATTTGAATTTTCGCCAACGCTGCACAGCTACCATAACACCAAGGCAGAGCCAAATGATAATGACCACAATGGAGTATATGGAAATGACAGATTGTTCAGTCTCATCAGGGCTCTTCAGTATGAAGACCATGTTCCGAAAGTTGTGCTCGCACTGCTCACACCCGTCGAACTGCATGTCCACAAAGTCATCCTCGAAGGATTTACCGAACATGGAAAATTGCCCACGCACCACCAGAACCAAGCCGAGCAGCGGAATGATTGGGCGACAGCCAAACATATTTCAAATACAGAGAAACACTTGTACTCCACTAAACAACTGATTTCTAAGTGAACATCGAGCTCAATTGCTGGGCTTTATTTATATTGTCGCTACAGTGACGAAGTTATTCAAACGCTGTTCTTCGTAGAAATGCCATTGATTCCGTGGCCATTCCGACAATTCTAAACAAGCAATCGACAGCTGCAGTTCGGTTGAACTACTGCGTTCATTTGACACCTTTTTCAAGACTAAACAAACTTCTATAGAGGCTTAATGCAGGTCTTGAAAAATTGTTAGAATTTCTTTGATTAATCAATCAACGATTTAAATGAGTAAAATATATTCATATACATATATATGTACATATTAGTGTATATACACATATCTTTAAGAAATTATTAATATAATAATGGTTATTAACTGTATTCGAATGTCTTAGTTTCCAGTTCTTCATTTACTAAGTTGCCTTAAATTTGAAGTTCATTCTAATCTCTAATAAGCAAATAACTATTTAATTATACTGATTAAATTAGACCTCAATAATGATGCTCTGCATAGAGAGCTCAGAACATTTCAGAGTCGAGCACTCCCGAGTTAAACAAGAAGAACACATGTTTTAGTTTTATTATAATATATATATTATACGCTGAAATTATTATTTTTATTTATTGGAAATAAAAAAGAAAGAGGTTAATCTACATGCCATCCTTAGTAATCGTTTAACAGGACCAGTTAAATTCCTTAACGATTTCCGTAAGCTTAATTGGCGTTAATTTATAATTGTTTTCTTTTTTTTTCTTTTTTAATTTTTGCTTATGTTTTTCTCAAGAGTTTACCTATTTGCTATTTTAGATCTGATGATATTGTTTGTGGCTTTGGTCGAACTGAATACTCGTTTTCAATTTAAAGTCCTTAGCGTGAGGAAATTCATAGTAATCCGGATGCCGCACCCACAGTAACAGCAGGCTCACAGAGAGTATTAGCAAGAGTAAATTTGTCAAATTTTAAGATAGTTGCATCAGACTATAATCCAGACGATGCCATCTGCCAGTAAAATCCTTTAATTAATAAGCAGAATCTGCATTTATTCACTCAACAGCAACTTGAGTCAATTATTAATTATCCACACAAAAACTCAATACCAAAGTTTCTTCCCTCGATGCGTGTGTACGTGTACGCCTTGAGTGAACAGAAATTCACTCATGCAACTCTTAAGGAGTGAGTGTGCACAACATCATATTGAGTATTTAAATGCGCTCATCTGCAACTCTTTGAGTGAGAACAAGTCATTCCCCTGAACACGGATATATGAAGAGAGAGACGAAGAGTATTCCACTCACTCAGCTGTTGCTGCAATGCTCTAAGTAACTACGAGTACGAAAAGAGAGACAAATTTAAATCTCACTCTGCAACACATTGAGCTTTTTAAGGACTAAGAGTACAAACCTGCAATGCATTGAGATATATTAAAGCGCTCATCTGCAACTCTTTGAGGGAGAACCAAAATCAGACAGCCAATCCACTTGAGCTTTAATATGCGAAGAGAGTCCCGGTATTTCGCTCATTCTGCAGTCGAACGTTGAGTTCCTCATGGCACTCACTAGCAGCTCGTTAAACATTTAACACTCACTGTAGAAAATGCGACTGCTCTTATCTGAAGAGGAAATTTTGATTACTCAAAGAGTTACTCAGAAACTAAACTCGAGAAATGAAGAAATAAAATGAGAATGTATTGTAGTAGGCGATAAAGTTGCTGTACTTATATAAATAGAATTTTAAAAAATTAAAAAAATATATTTAATTTAAAAATTAAAAAAAATAGTAATAAAAAAAATAGAAATATGCCAATATTTATATTATTTTTATACCCTGAACCCATTGAAAATGGGAAATCAGGGTATAATGGTT
>NW_022046019.1:22536-60327 GCF_001654015.2 Drosophila navojoa
GGGTTCAGGGGATCTCGTAGTCGAGCAGTCTCGACTAGAGCTTTCTTACTTGTTTTTATTTTCTTTTATATTTAATTAGCAACATTAATATTTTATTTAATAGTTTCTTATTAGTTTTTATTATTTCTTTTTTTTGTAATTTTTTAACCCTTTGGTTTGATTTAATTTTAGTATTTTTATAAATAATAACTTTATACAGCCAGCAGAAATAAAATTAAAAAAAAAGGCGGACATTTAAACATGTTTTTGCATATTATATTAAAAATATTTTATAAATTCTCTTTATAAACTAAGTAATATTTATTTTACATGTTTTGTATCATGAGGATAATTGATAATATTACATATTACATACCACTATGAAATTATGGTTATTGTTTACTGAAACTATTGTTTTTATATATATAAAAAGATGTATTATGCACCGCATGAATTGAAAATAATAGATAAGTTTTTTCCTTCTTTAGCATCCATTTTTTTTTTTTTTTTTATATATTATTTTTGAAAAACCTCTGTAAACTACAATGCCGAAAATTGATTTTAATCTTTTTTTATGAAAAAACAAAAACTGTGGGTTCATTTTTTACACTTCAATGAAATTTCGCATATTTAATGGACTTCGTTGTTTTTTTTTTTTCTTCTTTTGGAATTTGCATATTTTAAGTTAACAAAATGCAAATGGAATAATATTTTTTTCTGGTTTTCAATCACTTGCCGAAGGTCAATAAAGGCAATCGGCACTCAATTTGATAAATATATTGTTTGTATCATGAAAATGAACTTCCGATGCGCTCAACAAAGGAACATCATAAATTTTCATATTAATTGAAAATATGTTCAACCACAAACGCTATAGATAGACATGAACACACATCGGTATGCACTATATAAATGTATTTGCTATACATATTTACATACGTTTAGCATATAAATCAACAGCAAGTTATAAATTTTTAGCTTGTAAATGAAATAACATTTAATTTCCTTGAGGATAACATCTGTTAAAACGATTTTGCAAATTAACTTTTACATAGCAACAGCAACAGCAGGCGTAACATAATGGGAAATCGTACAGCTGGAAGCCTACAAAATTTAGGTGATGACACCCACAATTCCCAATGCGAATCTGTTGCAAGTTTCGTAAATCTTAGTCAAACAAGATGCCAGCATTCCAAATGCCACAAATAAGTACATACATATACATATATATATAAGCCCAGACGGACATGCAAACTATGTAGCGGAGCTTTGTAGTATGTCTATCGAACTAGACACGTATATCCGTAGTCGTAGTCGTAGTCGAATTCGCATTCGTATTCACATTCAGCAAGCTGTCATTGTCTGCGTTTGCACCATGCACATTTTGTGTATTAAAACTTGTCGAAATTTTATTCAATTTACGTGCACTTAAGCGACGATTGTGCATTAAGATATGACGCAAAAGTTGCAGCAATGCCACCGCCTCCGCCCCCATCTCGGGCTTCGTAATAGACACGGATACGTGTTGATGTTGTCGCCAATGTAAACAAAACAGAAGTAAAAGTGTCTCGAGTGCAGCCTGCTCGACTAGCAAATATCCTGAAACTTCAGCCGGACTGTTTGTGTGGAAGAAGCCTACGATAACTGAAGCTATCGAAATGTCTTCTCGTATACTTGCATACACTCCTACATCTTTCATCTTTATAATATATACACAAGTTCAATGTTTTGTGGAAAGATCAAGATGTTAATAAAGTAAGGGTAAATTATAACTGAATCCTTGCATATAGTAAATAAAATCAATGTAAAGTAAAATATTAACCTATTATATCTATACATAAAACTTATTACATATGAAGTTGAAACTATCTTGAAACTGAAGCACTGAGTCCTGAATTGAAAGATAAAATATGGAATTTGTAGAGCAAATATAAAGGGTTTAAAATTCCGTTCATATCAAAATATATATTTATAAATATAATATTAAAATATATGATTTAAAAAACCTATGGACACAGCGAAATATAGTATCTAAGCATAAATGGAAACAATTTAATAAGCATTTTCAGATTAGTAAATGCACTATATATATATTATTGATTATATGCTGTAGAATAAAGTTTACTTAATGTTAGAGGATAATTCTACTATCGAGCCACCAGCAATCGTGGTAGACAGCGGGTGTATCAACTTGGATATTGCTGTATTTCAAATACACAAACTGGAGCAATATATCCTGTTGAGCTTTCGCAATATATATGAATATACATTGGAATATAAGCAATCAATAAAATCAATAATACCATATAATCATATAAAATCAATGTTTTTAAAAATGATAAAATATGGAAGTCATAGTGAGAGATTGAAGGATCTATTGATGAAGTTCTGACGCTGCCTTATCAATTAAATTGTGTTTGTTTCGTTATGATTATTAAAATTACTTGTTTGATTAACATTACTCAATTTATCATATGCAATATACATAGTATACTATGTATTTATATCTACATATGTATGTGCCCAACGCTTGATAAAGCTAAACTGACTTATATTTGTAGAGCAGAAAAAAGATTTATTTGGATTTGCCAGACGTTTGCACTGATTGCCGGCCCATCAAGTGACTGGACTAGAGAACTATTTATAGAATCCACAGTCACGCTCTGAGCTATATTTAAACCAATCAAGAATCTGGCCTGACCTCTTGGAAGCCTTGGGTGGGTGCTATAAAAGCCGGAGGCCAATTCACAGCGCAGTTCAAGTTCAGACCGAGAGCGCAGCAACAGTTCTATTCATAAGATGGAGAAAGTTCTTTTAGTTTTGCTCATATATTTCGCTCCAGCTGTATTTGGTAGTGCAGAATCGTGTGCACCCGGCAAGAGCTGCGTCTCCCATGACCTGTGCAATGAGGGTCTCCTTGTGGACGGCCACTTCTACTCCGATCGCAGTCGCACTATGCAGGACGAGCAGCACTGTCACTATATGGAAAAGTGCTGCAGTCTGAACAAGACGGTAGGTAGAGTCGCTACCCTTATGCCATGAATCTGGCCTAAAGTCGAGCTTCAGCTTGCAGTTGGTAGTGGGTTCAACTATAGCGATGCACTAACAGCACTGCCTCAGTGTGGCGGGCGTCTGGATCTTTGGCTCCATTTGCGCCCGATGGGATACAAGAAGCAGGAATCAAAGTTCGGCGAGTTTCCCTGGCTGGTGGCGATCTATGGAGCAGATGGATACCTTTGCAGTGGAGCACTAATCACACCATTTGCTGTTCTAACCGCCGCACACTGCGTCCAGGCCCAAATGGCAACCGATCTGCGTCTGGTGGCAGGCGAATGGGATGCAGCAGTTGAGCTGGAGCCATTGGCGCACCAGGAGCGAAATGTGTCCGAGCTGCTAATTCATCCCAACTACACGCAATCCCCCGCAGCTCACAATCTGGCACTGCTGCTGCTCCACTCACAGGCGGCATTCGAGCTAGCCCCTCACGTGCAGGTGATCTGCCTGCCGCCCATGCAGCTCATCTACAACTACAGCCAGTGCTACGTGGCGGGCTGGCGGCACTCGGAGCCCAGTGCAAATGAGACACTGCCCAGGCGCTGGCCCCTCTACATTCTGCCGCGCGACCAGTGTGGCTCCAAGTTGCGCTTGGCCATCTTGGGTCGTCGCTTTGCGCTGAACGATACGCTCCTCTGCACTGGCGGCGACAAGGACCCCATTGTCTGCGGCGACATGGGTGCCGTACCCCTAATGTGCCCTCTCTCCGGCAGCGATGATCGCTATGTGCTGGCCGGGCTGCTGGCCCGTGCCGCCCGTTGCGATGGACCTCAGCTCTTGAGCATCTACTCAAACGTGAAGTACTACAGGCGCTGGATTGATCAAAAGTTGAGGGAACGCGACCTGGACATAAGACATTACATGGTTTAAGGTACATAGAGAGAGAGAGAGAGAGTTGGAGATATTCTTTATAAAAATTACCGATCAAAAGTTGAGGGAACGCGACCTGGACATAAGACATTACATGGTTTAAGGTACATGGAGAGAGAGAGAGAGAGAGAGAGAGTTGGAGATATTCTTTATAAAAATTACCGATATACATATATATGTGGAAATGATCTATATGGTTAAATATAAAGGCAAAAAATTAGGCAGTTGACAACCCCTCTCGATAGTACCAGTACCTAGATTTTTAATTTTTCCAGGTAAATTGTTATGATCTATGTATATATAATTGGACAACTGTAATTTATAAGTCTCTATGTAAATGACAACGAATGACCTGTTCATATATTAATATCGGACGATTCGAGAATATTTTATAATTTTGCAAATTTATGTAATTACCATTAACGATGGAATTTCTAAAGCAATCTTGAAATAAATATATATAGGCTGTGAATGTTTCAGAAGTAGAATATTGCAAAAAGTAGAATATTGCTTTAGTTAATCCAACACACACTGTAGATTTCAGTAAGAATGTGAATATAGAACTAAATTTATACAATGAATTTACCATTCAGTCTTATATAATGTGTGAAGTGGGTGTACGACTATATTCAAGAATCGCAGAATGATTGCAAGGGCTGTTCTGAGCAGAGTTCAGTGTTTCCTAGGCAGTGCCAACTAGTGCAATATTATCCTTTAATGCCTGTGATTACTAACGGTTCTATAAACATGTTTTACAAGTTTGTTCTTCACTCATCTGTAATTTTTTACCACTCAAGTTTATTGACTGTACCTCTACGATCAAAAACAACATACATAGGTAATACATACTTATATATTTATGTATGTATATCAATTGGCTGAGGATTTAAACACTAATCCATCTGTTGCATTTTATAAAATTGTATATGAATCGAATATGGCTCCAAAATATTAAAATGAAATCCATCTACATATTGCATATTACATAGATCGAAGACTGTGCGGGGCTCTGATCAATTCAATTTGCAGTTTGTCTTTTGATTTTACTTTTATTCCACTTTATATATGAATTCCAAATGTGTCGCATATTGAACGATAAAATCTGGTCTACAAGCAAAACAAAAAAAAAGCATACTATATATAGGGTATATTATGAAAAAATATCTGATGCACATAATGGCGTATTCACTATGCTAAGTCGATGCTCGAACTTATCATCCGATAGAGTGGGCCCACACGAATTTCTCGTCTGATGGGGCTTGTAGGTGTCCCGGTTGGTCAGCTCATTCAGTCCTGCGTCAGTCCCAGCCAGCTTAAGCAACGTCACAGCGTATCGTTGAACAGACGTTTGGTTTTCTTGAAGCTGGGATGAATGGGCCCGGGCAGCACGTGCGGCTTGAGGGCGCTTTTGCCGGGCTGCCGGTTCGCATCGTAGGGCAGCTGCGGCGATAGTTTCAACTGTCGATAGTAGTCGCTCTTGGGATAGGCGCTGTTGCACTTCGTCATGATGCGGACTCGTTTGCTGCCGCTTCCCGTCTGTGGCGCTGCTGCTGATTTTAGTCGTTGTGCTGGATTCTTGGGAGTTCCTTGGACAGCGAGCGGATTCATCAAGAGCTTACTGTTGGCTTGCTTCAGTTGTGATTTGCGCGATGGCACAAAGTAATCCCTTTCGCCATCCTCCAAGGGTGCGTCCCAGCCGTTGCTAGACTTCGTCGTGGACTCAGCTGCTTTAGTTTCTTCCTCTGTGGCAGATTCCTGTTCGGGTTGTGGTACTTTTGTCTTCTCAATGGCCGGCTGCTTGGCCTGTTCCTTGGACTGTGCCTTGGGCTGCTGTTTGGATTGCTCCTTTGGCTGTTCATTAGATAATGACTTGGACTGCTGTTTGACCTTTTGTTTGGGCTGCTCATCCTTGTCCTTGGGGACTTTCTTAATCTTGTCTGTCTTATCCGCCGCAGCCGTAGTCTTTTCCGCCGCATCCACCTCCTCCACCACCCAGGCATTATTAATGCTGGATCGTACCTTCTCATTGTGCTCGACTTGCTTCTGTAGTTTTGGAGACAATGCTTTCTTGATGACTTCGTCAAAGTTGTCCTCGTCAACCTCATCGAAGTTGATGGACTTAAGAAGACGCTTACGCTTGGATTTGCTAAGCTTTTTGAGACTACGTACAGTGCCAAAGTTCGACTCCTCAAACTCATCGGCCTCGCGGATCTTCTGCTCCACGAGCTCTGCAAATGGTGTGCCTTCGGGCTTTGGCATGTTGCGCACACCCAATGGAAATTCGCCGCTTGCGTACGTCTCGAAAATGTGAACTAGCTTCCGCAGTCCCTTGCGCCGCTTGCTGTTGTAGTCCTGTGTGCGAAGCAGTGTCTGAAGCTCGTCCAGCACACAGTCGGCATTTAGCGGTAGTTCTGGCATCAGAACATCTACGTTTCCTGCACGTGGATCGAGAGTGGGGGCTTCTTGCTGCTGCTCTTCCTCATCCTCTTCCTCCTCATCGAAGCCAGAGTCCATTTTCTCCACGTCGTCTATGGAGCTGCTGGGAAAACCCATCTCTTTCCATGCCTTGTATTTCTCGCTGTACTCTCGACCCAGTTCACTCTGGTAGAGCAAGTGATAGAGAACGCGCGTGCGGCACTGCGCCACCAATTTGGCATCACGTTGTGTGCCCACATAATGTACAAACGGGCGCAGGAAGAGATTAACCTGGTCAGCAGTGATCTCCTCATTGGCTGCCTTGGCCAGCTCCTCGAAAAACACATCCATGTAGTGCATAGTAATCCCACGAGACTTTGGCTGCGCCGCAAGCACTGACTCATTCATGCTTGTATTAAATGCCTCTATCAGATCCTTGTCCCATTTGCTCTTCTTGAGTAGGCGCAGCATGTAGCGCAGCATGCGACGCACAAGCATCAGGAATTTATCCATTCGCCACTGATCAATACCAAACCATTCCTGGCACATAGTGCGCATAAAAGCGCTGAAGTACGCCAGACTACAAGCAGTGTTGCCACCAAAGCTGTCTATCATTTGAGCCAGTTGCTCGGCTAGCTCTTCTTGCACAAGCGGCTTGTCCGACATCCATACGTTGTAGTACAGTCCTTTCCAGATCCGCATGAAATCGTCCTCGGTGAAGGGAAACGAACTCGCCGCTCGCAGCTGGAACCATTTTCTCAGTTTGCGGATCTGACGATTGCGCTTTGTTAAGTCATTGCAGGCCAATGCACGCACGATTTTCACCTCCTGCGCAATCACAAGCAACTCCTTTGGCACCTTGGCCTGTGATGCACCATTGCTATCTTCGCTTCCGTTGCCTTTGTCAATTGCAGCCACCTCAGCGCTGCGCTTTATTGGCCTCTTTTTTGTGACCATTATTGATTCTTAACAAAACGACAAAGTTTTTCTCAAATTCCGCTGGTATGTATTGAACGCGGTTGCTACGAGAGAGAGGTGGGCGCACGTGTTGTGCGTCCCGCTGTAATCGATTACCATTTGAAGCTCTATCTGTCACATTTTGCAACACTTGTTAGAATTGCATACGTTCAATATTGCAAGTACTAGAAGGTTGCATGATGAAATCTGTACAAACTGTTTTAGCATATTGTCATATGACAAAATTTTGTATCTTTTCATTAGAAAATTATAAATCTGAAATTTATTTCATAGATTATGCTGTTTAATATTGTACATATAAACAACTTCATATATTTATGCTTTTGTGACGTAAGGCGGTAAAGAAAAAATCAATTATCACTTGTGGTTTCGATAAATATTTGCAATTCTTAACTTGTGAATTTAAAATGAAACTATTTTCTTAAAACAAATTATTTACAAAATCATTTTATTCATATACATCAATATAAGTGATTTACCTATTTTTTGTCACGTTTATATTGTTACCGGCTTTAAATACTGAAAAAATAAAACGTTGCTGGGCATCACTTTTTACCAGCTGACATTCTAAGTAGCATTTCCATCTAAATTGGCTTTAAAAAGTTAACATTATTAAACCTCATCATAAAAATGCCTGTGTTAACTGTAGAAAACTCCGAAGACTATCAGAAATACATTAGCGCTGATAAAACAACTGTTGCACTTTTCGCTGCCGACTGGGCCGAGCAATGTGCTCAAGTTACCGATGTGCTCAAAGAGCTGGACAGCATTTTGGGCGATAAGTTACAATTCATCACGCTAAATGCTGAAAAGTACCCTGAAATATCAATGAAACATCAGGTAAGTTCTCTGCACCTCTGACGTCTAATGAGATGTCTGTACAAAACGTATTTCCAGATCGAGGCAGTACCGACAGTAATATTCTTCAACAAGGGCTCGGCTGTGGATCGCGTGGATGGTGTGGATGTTGCTGCCATTACCAGCAAGTCCAAGAAGCTAGCCGAAAGTGCAAGCAGCGCTGCGGCAACTGGACAAACCCTGAATGATCGTTTGACAGCGCTAATCAATAAAGCGCCGCTGATGATATTCATGAAGGGCGATCGAAATGCTCCACGCTGTGGCTTCTCAAAGCAGCTGATTGCTATCATTAACGAAACAAAGTATGCACTAATTGTACATTTGTGGACAGTATTTAATTTCGAGATATTTCAGTTTGCCGTATGAAACTTTTGATATTCTTTCTGATGAAGAGGTTCGTCAGGGATTGAAGACATTTTCAGACTGGCCAACATATCCGCAAGTTTATGTAAAAGGAGAACTTATTGGTGGCTTGGATATTATCAAGGAACTGCTAGCGAACAACGAACTTGAAGCGTCACTAAAAGGCTAAACATTTCAAGTCATCCATCCACTCATTAGCCTAATGAAATCTGGAACAACTAACGCTTCTCACAAATTTACAATGTCCAAAAACTTTTATATTCCTAAATAAAAGAGTCTTTGACAGGTTAAAATAAATGGAAAGATTTCTGTCTTAAAGATTATGTGAAACTAATATAATTTAGTGTCTGTCGTTATAGAATTGTTTAATTGTATACCGAACATTTCCATGTCTACCTTACATATTTGTGTATTGTACAACACTGACAACACATTATTTGTTTAGCAGCACTGTAGCTGTAACAATCAGCTGATACAAGCGGCTTGCGAATAATTGTGAAAATCAAAAATTAATTACTCAATTTAAAAATGGCTGAAGCCATTCCAGATGTCGTTGACGGCGAGGAAAAGAAACTTTCAGATATTTTTTTAAGTGGATGGAATCTTTTTGACGAGCTGGAGGTAACCGATCTGCCTTTCAATGGCGCTCCATTTCAGGTAAGAATGGCAAGTCCAAGTGTTCTACAAGCATTGACAAATATTAATATTTTATTTAGAGTAAAGTAAAAGAAGCAATGGGTTATTTCGAACAAGCGACTGTCATTGTCAATCAAGTGGGCATGTTCAGTCCCAATGAACTGATTGACGAGGTATCAACAGAATCGCTGCCCTTCATGCTCTTGCCATATTTCTTGGGTAAACTCACCACGAAGATCAACAATCCAAATGGTATAGAAGCCATAGAGCTAGGTGAAGTCTATTTTAGAGACCATCTGCAACGTTGCCAAGAGTACGAGCTGTGTGAAGCGCCCAAGAGCAAGGCGCAGCAGGATGGAAAGACGGATGCTGCGCAGCAGAAAAGCGAACAACGCGAACTGATAGAGGCTGCATACAATCGCAACGATAAAATTGCACAATATCGGAAGATGAAGGAAATCGACGAGTATATGACTAGGATGCGCGATGCTGTTAAGAAGAAAGCGGTCGATGATGAAGTCCGGCGTGAATTCTTTTTAAAATATTTAGATAAGAGCATCATGGAATCCAAGCAGGAGCTGGAGAGTCTTCGTATGATGAAAGAAATGGCTAAGATGCGCCTAGCACGTATGCAAGCCGGCGAGCAGAAGCCTCTAGATAGCCCTACAGCATATCAGCAGGCGAATGCTTCTGACATTGGTCACAAACATGGACACTCCCATGGACATCACCATCATCATCAAGCAGGCCCGAAACCAAAGCCGCTACAACCATTTATTATAACACGCAATGAGACACAGAAGGCAGTCTTCGGGTTGGGCTATCCCAGTGTACCGATCATGACCGTCGATGAATTTTATCAGCAGCGCGTTGACGAGGGCATCTTTCCCGACGAACAAAAGATGGCTAAGATAAATCAGGAGAAGGCCATTGCTGCCGCACAAGATCCCAACGAGAAGGAAGACCAGGAGAAGGCAGCCATAGAACTTCAAGTGGAGGATGATGATCCAGAGTATTTAGCGCGTATGCGACGCATGGACGAGTACAAGGATGTGGTCCGTCGAGGAGATGGAAATCGTCATAATCGTAGTTAAGCTACGTATCACACTCATTTATAAATATCAAACTGATCAAAATTAATTATTTTGTATTTTTATATATAAAACAAGCAGAGTAGGCATCTTCCAAGCTTCAAATCTACAAAAACTATACGTAAATGTATTTCATTACGGAGTCCAAAATGCGCTATATTAACTAAGTAACCTACTTTTCAAAATTGATCAATTTTTCTTATATATGATATACAAAAAACAATAATAAGATTGGAGATAACTGATAGAGCAATATCCAATCAACATTCTGTGAAATGAAATAAAATTCGTATCATTGATCGAAACTTAATATCATGAGGATTTCAGAATTGTTCAGAACTATAGCGTAAATATAAATAATTGAAATTAAATAAAAAGTAAATTAAACTTTAATGAAATCGAATTAATATTATAATATATAAAAAATATTAAACTTCAAACAGTTAAATAATGTATATTATATACTTTTAATATTACCACTAGCTCTGGTTAGTGATATTACATATGCACATATTTTCATTCTTAAAAATAATACAAAAAAAAAAAATACTCTTATCTCATGAACGTTAATAATTTCTATTTAAAAAATCAAAATAATGAATAATGCAATGTAATGCTTTGAGTAAATTCCGATTTGGTCCTGAGCTTAACTAATTTAAAAATCGACATCTTAAAATTAGTAAACATTAGTTTAAAACGAATTAAAAAAAAATCGGAAATCTAGTATTTTTACTACAAGTAATTTTAAAAATTATTATTTCAGCATTTTTTGGAAGCGCAAGCGGTCACACCTCATCTAAACACCAACCACCAAAAACAACAACACAAAAAAGGTCTAAGAAACTGCAACTGAAGATAAGAAAACAACAATATTTTACTCAAAATATAATATATAAAATAGACACATTTGCCTGAGCACTCAGTGACAACAGAACGCACAAAAAAGCAACTTCTGTGAGTGGATAACGTGTCGCCCATCCCCACGAGTAACAGAGTGCAAGCACAAGCATGTCCGTCATTGATTTTATAAAGGGCTTACCCATATACGATTCGAACAACTTCACACTGCTGAGCAATGATCATGGCATTAGAACATCGCAAAAGCGTGCCTCCGTTTATTTGCCCACAGAGGATGCGCCCGACCAGGCGCAGCTAATAGTGTTGGATAAAAGGTGCGTGCTACTGAGATATCTAACGCAACAGTGGGACAAAAAGACACTCCAGCGAAAGCGTGAACATGGCAACGACGGCAATAGTAACAACACCAACAACTCTACAAATGGCAGCAATAGCAAAAAGCGCCCACGCCTGGAGGCCAACGAACTCAACTGAGACATGCCCGATTCTTATTAAGTACAGCTATAACCGTTAATATTAATGTCCCCAAGCTTATAATAAATACGATACAACATAAATAATTTGCATTCATTTTCACTTCCTTCTGGATATACGTGTATTCATTCCACTTGATGGCTTGAGGTTGTCCATTTGTATTTTCAATTCGGAAACAATTTAGATTTGACTACTTTATTTAAAAGCTAGTTTAGTGATGTCCCACATCGCTGGGGTCTGGTTTGCCGTATTGCTTCTCCCACCAGGCAACATATTCCTTCTTGCGTTGCTCACGTTTAGCAAAATACTCCGGATATTGTGCCTTTTCCAGAGGATGCCAGTAGTCGAGTACCCAATCCGGCAGGATGACCTCACGCTCGAAAGCACAGCCGCCAGGACTGTTAGCAACTGCAAATAAAGGTGTTGGATGATCCCAGTCTAACCAAAAGTTCTCACTTACAGTTTCGGGGCTGGAAATGCTTTGTCTCAAAGAGTTCCTTTTGACCGCTGGCCAGCAAACGCATGCCCTCGGCCACATCCTTGTTTTTGTTCTCATCGAAGCGAGCGCGCATTTGCACTGCACGATAACGGTAAACATCGCTAATTCCGCGGAAGATGTATGTAAACGAAGATGCAGAATTTATTATATAATCAAACGGCTTACAATTGCAACGTTTCGACGAGCACTTACCGGCGATCATACCACGCCTCCAGATTGCGAAGCGCACGTTTGTACAAGCTGCACACCTGGCGCTTGTGCGACACAATAGCCAAGGGAACTTGGGCCATGTCTAGTTGCTCAACTTGTATTAAATCTGTAATTCGCAGGTTGCAGCACAACAACAACTGTCACAGATGGTAGCTGTCACAAGTTGAGTGCTGTAAAACGACTTGTGTGATCCGCTTCCCAACACTGTTTGCAGCGATGCCACACTGCTAGGTTCGTTATAGGATTTTATTTTACTTTTTAAATAAATTACATATCAACAAATATCAATTAATAACTAACAACTTAGCTCATAACATTCAATATACACTGAACAATATGCTCAGGTATTTTTAAAGGTTGTTCGGACAGGTCCCCAGTCTGACTATCGTACATATATATCTCATTTATAACGCGATCTTCCCGGTCAGCATCTAATGAAGAGACCAACACCATTGAGCCTTCAGACAACTCAGTTATGATTTGTTCGATATCGTGTTCATTGACTTCCTCCCCAAAGCTGATACTCTGCTCCGCTGCTTCAGGCGTAGGTGACTCCGAAATGAAATCAACAATATATGTTGCATTGGTTTCGGTGGAATAAACCGTCTCGCTCCTGGTGGCGGTGTTCATGTCTTTTACATAGGTGGGCCTACCCTCCTTCAAATCGACAGCAACCTTTTCACTTGTCAAAGTGCCCCTGCCCTCACCGTGTCCCTCGTCCAGCAATGAGTTAAGCTCCTGCTGTAGCTGCTCAGCCTTGGTCTCAATTATAGGATCGCTACTGATTTGTTCTGCTTCCATTTCCTTTTCTCTTTTGATCGCTGGAAATACGCGTAAAATATGCACAGGCACGGGCTGATCCACTTCCGTTACATCCTGTGACTCCTCCGGTTGCTTTGGATTAGGTTGCATCTTCTTAAGCACTTTTTGCTTCAACTTTTGTTTAACACTGTGCTGTTGCTGCTGCTCTTGTTGCTGCAATAGTTTTTCTTGCTGCTGCTGTGGTAGCTTCTCTTGTTGCTGATGTAGTAGCTTCTCTTGTTTCTGCTGCTCTAGAGTCTCTTGTTGCTGCTGTAGTAACTTCTCTGGTTTCTGCTGCTGTAGAGTCTCCTGTAGCTTCTCCAGTTGCTTCTCGTGTTGTTGTTTCTCCGGATGTTCTCCTTGAACCTGATGGCACTTCAAAGGCTCACGCTTGCGCTTGGCAGTTCCACCTTCGCCTTGGTTTTCTATTGCAGCTCGACGTTTGGCCAACGTGTGCTTGCCCAGTTTTTCCTTTGTCACGTGCTCGTTCTCGTACACCAGATCGCCGTCGGAGAGCGCGCGCGTCGCCTTGCTCTGCTGCGACTTAGCTCGCTTCTGCAAAGAAATAAGCTCAGTTTGAGTAAACATTGGGCCATAGGAGGTAAGGGACAAACCTTTGTTGGGTGTTTTGCTTTGGCTGAAACGATTTGCTGCCATTCGCTGTGCAGCTTTAAGCGCTCACGGTCCTCCAATTCGAGCTGATTTTTGAGCTCCTGGATATTGAAGGCTTTCGGGTAAAGCAAGGCCTTATTGATTAGCTGTCCGTTGACACGCTCCTCCCGCTTGTACTTGAGCTTGAGGTCGCGTCGCGTACGCTTAGGAAACATTTGACACATGAGCGAGAAGTCAGTGCCAATGATTTGGAGACTGCGATAAAAGCGAATAGTGTCAGCCGGTGTCCAAGTGGGCGTCCGCTTGTGCCGCTTGTAGAATCCATTGTCGCCAGTTGTTTCGTCCATGAGAATAAGCGACGAGTTGGCCAAAACCTTGCGTGCCTCCACCTCGGCGGTAGTCTCAATCTCCAGAGTCTTCTCGTCGATTATCATTTCCCCATTGGCGTCCAGTTTCAATTGCGGCACAGGCATGGCTGCTGTTGTGGCAGTCAGTTCCGTCTTGGCCTCCAGCAGCTCATCCGAGGTAGGCTTCGACTCGTCCACACTGCCGACGCTGCTGCCATTCGCCTCCGCTTTAATGGTAGTCATCAGGGGTTTCTGCTCCATGGGATTGCTCTCGGGATTGTAAAAGATCATGTCAAACATTTTGAATGTGGATTTATCCGGGATGCCTTTGTTGAATCGCGTCTCAAAATCTCGCTTTACATTGATGCGCTGCTGTGCCTGGGTAAGCACCTTGTCGCTCTCTCCCTTTCGCTGCTTGCCGCCAACGCCGCCGCCGCTATCGGAGTAAGCCGAACAACTGGACTCCGTACGTATTCGGCCCATGCCCGGACTCATGACACCACCTGGAAAGTACTTCGGCGAAGCCTGCACCTGCTGCGGCGTGCCACTTACACCACTCATTGACGAACCACTCAAGTAGCGCTCACGCCTCGTGGGCGTGCCTGGAGATGGGTAGTCTCCATCGAGATCGGCCGCCAACGGTGAGCCCACGAAGCTGTTACGACGTTGCCCAAACACGGGAGTAGGCCGGACTCGCTGTCGAGCTTGCGCCTTGCTGGGCGACATGGGAAATCCGCTCGCAGTTTTCTGCAAATCCATTTGTATAACATTATCCTCCAAATCCGAGTGAAACACATCGTCCAACTGGCCGGCGTTGCTCGCCGCCGGCATTTTAAAGGCCACTTCAGCTGCATCGTCCTCTGCATGCTCATGCTTTGGCACAGGAATGGGGTGGTGGTTCCGTGTCTCAGCCTCAACGCGTGCCTCTGGATCGGCGTCTTCTTTGCGCGGCTTGCGCTTAATCTGCGTCAGGTTGGCAGTGGCCTTAATACGTTGCCGTCGTGAAGACATGGCCTTTATTTTCAATCAAACATAAATATATTATGCATTTACTCGGCAACAGAAATTCTTTGCGAAATGCCGTGTGATGAACTATGGAAGCA
Source organism: Drosophila navojoa (assembly GCF_001654015.2). Next base: position 37,685 of record NW_022046019.1, read on the forward strand.
GATGTAAATGTGCAGCGCACGAGATTGGACCAAAGAAGTGCTGTACAACGTCAAATGGAAATTAAATCAATTTGTAAACAGTATGCTGGTCAAGCAAAATATATTTCACTCAAATCATATTTTGAGAATTAGTTTTTGAATAATTTGGAAAAAATTCTATGTTCGATATTTTGCAATTTTGTGGCACAAAGCTAACGAATAATGTTTGGCTAAGATCATATCTAATTTTGTTTAGTCTTAGTTTCCGATAGTGGTAAACCCAATGCTTAGATCGGAATTAATTTTTATCTGAATAGTTTATAGGGCCTGCATGACATTTGCAGTGGTTTGTTCAGCAATTTCCGACGAAAAAGAGCTCTTTTTCTCACTACAAAATCACAAATTGTTTAGCTCGTTGTTGCAAGACGACCAAAAGAGCAAATATTGACAAAGTAGTGAGCCGCTTGTAATCGGTGTTGCAAAATTCAAAGGTTTCCCAGCACTGATTCGAGCAACAACAACAAATACGAATTGCAGGCTGCACGTTTTGAACGTAAAATGTGGGCGCCTTGATAACAAAGCAACAACGACGGAAATATGTATAACATAATAAACAAAATTTTCAACAATTAAAGCAAAAAGAACAAAACGAAAAAAAAAAAAACAATCAAAATTATAAAAGTTGAAAACGAGGGTAACAAATGTGACAGGAGGTGTGTGTGTGTGTGAGTCAAAATTCGAAGCGGAGGAACAAGCACCATTACAATAACAGTACAGCCGCTGCCGCTGTCCGATTGTTATGCAAGCAGCGCTGCAGCCCCCCACCTGAGCAGTGCAGCCCAACAGCCGCAGCCGCAGCCGCCTCAGCAATAACAATCAATTAACTAGTCGCCATGCTGCTCAATCGTTTCGTTTCAGCCATAAAAAATCAATCGAGAGAAACCTTGCGCGCATGGACCTATCAATGCGAGTCAATATTCGCCCAGCGCTCGCGCCGGCTGCAACAGCTGCTCACGTTCTATCAGAACGTCTATGGCACACAGGGACTCAAGCAGCTCTGGCGTGTCTATTATCGCAGTCAAATACAGCCACCGTTGCGCGGCATGGTGCTCAGTGCAGTGGGCATTATGGGCTTGAATGTGAAACGGCCAACGGCCGATGGCTTCGACTGGGTCAAAGAGCGGCTGTCGCTGGCTAACTTTGATTTGTGCCAACGAGATATTGATTTCATAAACACGCTACCTGTGAATCAGCTGTGCGAGCGCTGCAAGGCGAAGAAGATGAAGTACTGCTATTGCACACTGGGAAACCAGCGATGCAAGAAGGGCGGCGCTGTCGTGCCACCGGGCAAGGCCGAACAGAAGTCCGGAAAGGATGAAGCGAGCATTAGCAACTGTCACAAGTCAATGGACTATGACTCGCGTGGGCCTGTGGGCCAAATACGCATTCAGGCCCAGGAGGAGCGTAACTGGGAGCCGTACTTTAGCAAGAACGAGTTCAGCATCTGGCGGCGCGAGGAGCACTCATCCCTCTACTCGTACAAGGTGTATGCACGATTCGATGATATTACGGCCGATGATTTTCTGCATGTACAAACGGATCTGGACTATCGCCGACAATGGGACGATACGGCGCTGAGACTTGAGCTTATTAGCGAGGATCCGGCGCCAAACAGTAATTCGCATCTGATCTACTGGGAGATGCAGTGGCCGCGCTTATTTGCCAACCGGGACTACGTATATTGTCGGCGCTACTACAAAGACGATGCTAAAAAGTTAATCTTTATTTGCAGTCGCGCTGCCCAGCATAACACATACCCAGCTATATCTGGGAAGGTGCGTGTCACCGATTACTGGAGCCTGATGGTCATTAAGCCATTTCGAGGCTTCCATGAGCCGGGATTGCACTTTGTGTTGACATATTACGACGATCCGGGCATCCCAATTCCGCAGAACATTAAATCGTGGGTCACGCAAAAACAAATGCCCGAATTCCTTACCAAAATGTACGTGGCTACCAAAAATTACGCCTGCTCCCGAGCCATCAAGATGAAAGACATGTTCAATAGCTTTACGATAATCAACGATGAGTATACGGCAAACGAGCAGCGCGGCAGCTGGCTGGGCAGCCTCAGCCGTCACAGGCGCAAGGTCAAAAACGATTCCGAAGTCGATCGCTGACCACAGCGCCGAGCTGCCGTTCCTCCAGAGAGCAAATAACCTATAACAAATAGAAAATCAAACGAGGAAAACCCAAAACCAAAAGAAAGCAAACTGCAGCAAGAAATACCAACAGCAATACAACTTTTTATCCTATCGTATGTTGTAATTCACATAGAAGTATATATACAGATACACACACACAAAACAAAAACAAAAATCAAAAAACAAAAAACGAGAAAAAAGAACAATATATTGAATAATTAGGGCTCATCTAGTTTATAGAATTTAACAAATTATTTCATCATCCATGCAAATGTGCAATAAAATACCATTCGCAACTTGGAGGCATTTAAAATGTTGCATCTTCTGTGCCACACTAAAGAAATAAATTATTGCTACATATATATACGATATATAGATTCATATATGTATTTGTATATGTATATATCTGTATATATATTAATTGAATTATACATATAAATTTAAACAAATATATTCACAAGCTAAGTCCAGAATATTGTCTTAATACAAATCACTGCAAGAGAAAATGTGCATGTGCTCGACTAGCAGATACTCCCTACAAGATGATAACCGATCTAAGCAAATGCAAACCAAAGGATACAATTTGAACTGAATATTTCGCTGCCAGCTTAAAATTATTACGACCTTTATTAATGTTTGTATACATGTATCCTTTACGGATAGTATATTCTTTGAGTACTATAACGATATTTTAAGTGGACGTCAACTATTAACAATAATCAATCTATAGAGGTTTAATTGACGTATAATTGCTAGTCCACAGCTGTCGTATCTGTGAGACTCAGTTGTGAACTTTACTTTGATAAGAGATTGTCATAATTGTTTCCTTGTTTGAAACGGACTAGTCAACAAATCAAATTTGATCAAACATGTACCGAAATTTACTGCTAATATTAGTAATATCGGTGCCTGGGTTAATACAATTTAAAAGTCTATGAGTTTAGCTCTTGTGTGTTAGAATAGTTACAAATATTATATATTTCAGCTTTACTAGGGAATGATACGAAATACGCTTACACAATACACAAAAGGTTAACTGAAGGCATAGGTTAACATTGGCATAGAACTAGAAGATTATCTTGATCTTGAGTTTGTAAAAAGTTGTTTCTTAAAGATCTACATTCGATATTCTGAAGCTTAAATACTCTTGCAAAGTTGTTAAACGAAGATAAATTATTTTTGAAATATTAAAGACTAGTAAATAATAGACATAAATTGTAAATAGAAAATTAATACATATAATTTGAAGAGATTCTATAACAGTGTAGTTTAGACAGATCACAGCTCGCTATGCTCCTTGGGGCTAGGTGGATTTTTCATATAGGCTATGAAATCTTCGCTGTTTCGTCCGCCATTGTAGTCTAGTTTCGTTTTGAGGTAGGAAAAGTATATGAAGGTGGGATAGCCGCGCACATTGTACTTGGCGCACAGCCCTACATATTTGGTGCAGTCGATGGCAACGAAGGCAACGCGCGGATCGTCCTGCATCGCATTGGCGGCAGCTGTGAATTCCGGCTTTGTGTGCTTACAATGTCCACACCCTAAAAACCAAGAGAATAATACAAATTCCAACTGCTGCGATTGCGAATTACTTACATGGAGCATAAAACATGACCAGCGCATGTTTCTTGCGCTTCAGGATCGAGCTGAACGTTTCTTCGTTTGGAAATATCACCTCCGCGCTGTCCTCTTCATCCTCCCAGCTCTTCTCTGGCGGTGGAGGTGGTGGCGGCTCTTTGGGATCGCGCATAAAGGCAACGATTTTGGACGCCTCCCGCACATTCACATCGAATTTGTAGACACCATAGGAAAAGTATTTCACTGTCGGATAGCCCTTGACCTTGTATTTTTCGCCAATGGCAGACTCCTTGGTGGCATCCAGGGCAGCAAGCATGCCTGGCACATTCTTCTCTTTCATCTCAAGAGCTGCCTTTTCGTATTCGGGTTTCATGTTCTTGCAGTGACCACACCAAGGTGCATAGAACATTACCAGCACCGATTTCTCATCCTTTAGAACTGCCTCAAAGCCCTGCGTTGTCAGATGAACAATCTCGGAGTTTGTATCAGCCGACCAGTCAGCTTCCTTTGGCTTGGGCGTTGGTTTCTGATTTGGATTGAGCATGAAGGCCACCAACGCATCCTTGGTATTCTCTCCCTCGTATGTGAAGCGCATCTTTCCATTCTCGAAGTAAATTAATGTGGGAAACCCTTAAAGATAGGAAGCGTTGTCAATATTAATTAAGTTATTCATTGTCGAATATTTTAGTTCAGTTACCAGTTAAATTGAAGAGCTTGCGCACAGGTGCGTTCTCCTGTCGCTCCACATTCATCGCGGCCATTACATATCCACCGTGAGCCTTCAGTTCGGTGGCTGCTTTGCTGTAGTCAGGCTTCATGCGCTTGCAGAATCCGCACCAGGGCACATGGAACATAACCATCATAGGCCGAATATCCTTGCGGAGGTGTTTCGTAAATGAAGCTCCGTCATTAAAGTGCAATACATCGGCACCAGCGGGATCCTCTTCCCAAGGCAAATCACCGGTGGGATCGCGCATGAAGGTGATCATGGATTCCACGGTCAGCTGACGATCATAGTCCTTGTGATACTCGCCGTCCTTGTAGTGACGCAGTACATACGGCTTAGGCGTCACCTTGAGCTTCTTACACAGTTTCTTGCGCTCCTGATTAGAGCAATCCACGTACAACATTGTTCCTGTACCGCGTATTCCATCTGAAGCTTCCCGGAACAGTTTCAACTCGGCGGCAGCCTCCTTAGGGCTAGACACGTAGAGCGCGAGAATATTGTTCTTGGTGCGCAGCAACTTCTTATAATCCTTATAGTCTGCAATGTCTTCCCGCACGGCAGATATTTTCGATTTGGCGGCAACAAGTGCCAGCAGAAGAATCAGCAGTGCAAGTTGCATGCCAAATTGCCGGTCTGTTAACATAATGCTTTACCTTTAAACTTAATACGAGTAACTAGCTAATTTAACAATATATTTAAGATGTTTGACTAATATAATAAGTTCATTTTCTTTTATGTTTTTTTTAATAGACCAACAATCTAAAACTTAAAATGCCAATGAAGACGTCAGCGTTAGGTATGGCGTTGCCATATCACATTAAAGTCTTTTGCTTAGGGCACAGTTTAGGTTTACACGTCAGTTGCTAAATATTTAAAATGTTCTAATTTGCAAGTGTATGTAACTAAACAATGCATCGAAAATAAAAATATTTTATAAATATAAATATATTTATGTGATACATAACTCATTGACTTATTACTTTTGTGAAGTATTTGCTAAACAAGCTCAAGTCGTGCGTCCGCATAAACGTAAACTATGACAAATCGAGTACAAAATGCAGCGCTGTCAAATATACGTGGCCGGTGGCAACACTAGTCCACACTCTGACACATTAACAAGAGGCAGAAGAAGAAGCAGCAGCAAGTTTTTACAATCTCGCCGCAGTGTATTTTATTTGGATTGACTGTAGTAGGATATTATTGAACACAAATCACTGTCAATCTAAAGATGCCCCTCAAATTGGACATCAAGCGTCGTCTGACGTCGCGCTCGGACCGCGTCAAGTGCGTTGATTTGCATCCGGCCGAGCCATGGATGTTGTGTGCCCTATACAATGGCCACGTACACATCATGAATTACGAGAATCAGCAATTGGTCAAAGATTTCGAAGTATGTGATGTGCCAGTGCGCTCCGCGCGATTCGTGGCACGCAAGAATTGGATAATTACTGGATCGGACGACATGCAAATACGCATCTTCAACTACAACACACTGGAGAAGGTCCATTCCTACGAGGCGCATTCGGACTATCTGCGCTGCATTGCCGTGCATCCCACACAGCCCCTGGTGCTGACCAGCAGCGGTATGTTTCCAAATTGTCAAGAGTCGAACTCGCCAATAGATAATGTTCCCTAGTCTTCAATAGAAAATCATAAACAAACAATCGCTTGACCTCCATTTGGTTAGGTGAACATTCGGTATAAAATTGTAGAGTCTACGCTAGACAATTAGTAATCGCTTTTATCATTATCTGATAAATATATTTAGCAAATTGTCCACGTAGATTCATATCTATATGTATATCTCATAATTGATTTCATCACCTTGTAGATGATATGCTTATCAAATTGTGGAACTGGGAGAAGTTGTGGGCCTGTCAGCGCGTCTTTGAGGGCCACACGCACTATGTCATGCAGATCGTGTTTAATCCCAAGGATAATAACACCTTTGCATCTGCATCCTTGGATCGCACCGTTAAGGTGTGGCAGCTGGGCTCAAATTTTGCAAACTTTACGTTGGAAGGCCACGAGAAGGGCGTCAATTGTGTGGACTATTATCATGGCGGAGACAAGCCGTATTTGATTTCGGGCGCCGACGATCGCTTAGTCAAGATCTGGGATTATCAGAACAAGACCTGTGTCCAAACCCTCGAGGGACATGCACAAAACATTTCGGCCGTCTGCTTTCATCCCGAACTGCCAATCCTGCTGACCGGCTCTGAAGATGGCACCGTCAGGATTTGGCACTCGGGCACCTACCGCCTGGAGACCTGTCTGAACTACGGCTTCGAGCGCGTATGGACCATTGCCAGCATGCGTGGCACCAACAATGTTGCCCTGGGCTATGATGAAGGCTCCATCATCATCAAAGTCGGCCGCGAGGAACCGGCCATGTCCATGGACGTGGTGGGCGGCAAGATCATATGGGCCAAACATTCCGAAATGCAACAGGTTAAGTATGGCAATGGTCAAAGTTGAAACAAAAACTGATTTATGGCAATTTGCAGGTCAATCTGAAAACAATTGCGGATGGCACCGAGATTAAGGACGGCGAGCGTCTGCCCGTCGCCGTCAAGGACATGGGCGCCTGCGAAATCTACCCGCAGACCATTGCACATAATCCCAACGGCCGCTTTGTGGTCGTCTGTGGTGATGGCGAGTACATCATATATACGTCCATGGCGCTGCGCAACAAAGCCTTTGGCTCGGCCCAGGAGTTCGTTTGGGCGCTGGAGAGCAACGAGTATGCCATTCGCGAGAGCAATGGCACTGTGCGTCTGTTCCGCAACTTCAAGGAGCGCAAGAGCTTCACGCCCGAGTATGGCGCCGAGAGCATCTATGGCGGCTACTACTTTGGCGTGAAGACCTCGTCGGGTCTGGCCTTCTACGATTGGGAGTCGCTGCAGCTGGTGCGCCGCATCGAGGTGCAACCACGTAACGTCTTCTGGAACGACAGCGGCACTCTTGTTTGCCTGGCAACCGATGACTCCTACTTCATATTGGGCGTGGACACTGCCCAAATCGCCAATGCGCTGGAGACAAAGGAGGGACTGGAGGATGATGGCGTGGAAAGCGCTTTCAATGTGCTCGGTAAGCCAGCAATTACGAGTGTTACGCGGCTTGCTATTTATTAAAATTACTATTATTTGATATACAAATTAATTTAAATTTTTGATCTTATATTCCAGGCGAAGTATCTGAATCTGTGAAAACTGGCCTGTGGGTGGGCGATTGCTTCATATACACCAATTCCGTGAATCGCATCAACTACTATGTAGGCGGAGAGATTGTGACCATCTCGCATTTGGATCGCACCATGTACTTGCTGGGCTATGTGCCCAAGGACAATCGCTTGTATCTGGGCGATAAGGAACTGAATGTAATTAGCTTCTGCCTGCAGCTGTCCGTCCTGGAGTACCAGACGGCCGTGATGCGTCGCGATTTTGAGCGCGCTGATCTGGTGCTGCCCACCATACCAAAGGAGCATCGTACTCGCGTGGCCCACTTCCTAGAGAAGCAGGGCTTCAAGGAGCAGGCACTGCAGGTCTCCACCGATCCGGACCACAAATTCGACTTGGCTCTGCAAATTGGCGAACTAGAGATTGCCCTCAAGCTGGCGCGCGAAGCAGAAAACTCACAGAAGTGGACACAGCTAGCAGATGTTGCCTCGCGCCGGAATAACATGGCCTTGGTGAAGGAGTGCATGCAGAAAGCCAACGACTTTAGTGGTTTGCTGCTGCTCTCGACTGCCTCGGGCGATGCACAGATGCTGGAGGAGGTGGGAGCAACCAGCTCGGCACAAGGCCGCCATAATATTGCATTCCTCTCCGCCTTCCTTCGCTCAGATGTGGAGCGTTGCCTGGAGATTCTCATTGAAACCAATCGCCTGCCCGAGGCGGCGTTCTTCGCGCGCACCTACTTGCCCAGCCAAATGTCGCGTGTGGTCGAACTCTGGCGCGAGGAGCTGGGCAAGGTGAACGAGAAGGCGGGCCAGTCGCTGGCCGATCCCACGCAGTATACAAATCTCTTTCCGGGCCTGGGCGATGCGCTGCGCGTAGAGCAATTTCTGGCCGAGGAGCGAGCACGCAAAGCGCCAGCCCGTCTAGCTGCACAGTTGCCATTGAATAGCGAGCGCAATCCACTTGAGGAGCTGAATGCGGCTGAGCAGCAAAGCGGCGGCTTACAACTGGAGAAGGAGAAGCCGCCGTTTGTGCCTGCATCCTTGCCAGCGACAACAGCAGCAGCAGCTAGCACTAAAGCTACCGCTGCTCCAGCCAAAGCTGCTGTCGGCGATGATGAGGACGATGATGATGATTTGGATCTGGAGATTGATGGCATTACGTTGGACGACAACATAGATACGACAGATGTTAATCTTGATGATGACTTTCTGAGCGATGATTAGATGCGAGAGCTCTATTTGATAATATGCATTAGAAGTATCGAAAATTATTTTTTGATTCAGCAAAACGCTTTAGATATTGCAGAATCAATCACTACAAATTCCACATACACACCAACACACACACATACAACGCATGCATTCACTTTTGATTTGATTGAACGAATGTTTACCGTGCATTAATTATACAAATTAAAAAAAAATATATATATATGTATAATGTAAAACGATTATGTAGCAACCATTTGCGATAATAATAATAAAACCCATGTTAATTTGAAAATTTTAAATGACGCGCTGCTTTTCCCTATCTTTTGACATTCGGAATTAGAGCAGAACAGCGTTGCCACAGGGCAAGCTGTCAATTTCAATAAATACGGCAACAGCAGCATCACAAATACATATATACGTAGATATCGTGTGTGCGTCTGGATTTTGCTGTATTTTTTATTTAAGAATGAATTATTAATAAACAATTAATAAATTATTATTAAATAAAAAACAGCACAAAACCATCAACAAACCGTAAGTAGTGGCTCCAGTGAAATTTGTGGTTGATACCGCCAGTTGCGGTTTTATTTAGAACTTATTGATTTTTTCCGAGCAACGTTGCAAATACTTGCAGATACACAAAGTCTATTAATCACGTTAAATATGGAACCAAAAAGCTACCATGCCCACGAACACCACCACCACCAGCAGCAGCAACAGCAACAACAACAGCAACATCAACAACAGCAACAGCATCAACACCAGCATCAACAGCATCAGCAACATTTGTACGAACAGCAGATGCATTTGCAACACCTCCATCAGCAACAGCAGCTACAGCAGGAGCAACAGCAGCAGATGCCCATGCAAGCGGGCTTTGCGCCGCGTCGTCAATATGACAACATGGGCAATTCGCCTGCTGCCATTGCGGCTGCCTGTTTGTCCAATGGGGCTGCTGGCGGTGGCAGCAATTCGATGGGCAAGCCGGCGGCAATGCAACAGCGTCCGAAAATGAAAAAGGAGAAACAGCTGCAGGCGCTGCATCAGCATCAGCAACAGCAACATCTGTCGGAGCTGAGCGGCACAAGCAGCACCGGTATGCTGCCGACTGAGGAGACGATGAAGTTTGTTAACGACACGGATGCCAATGGGCTAGCCATGAAGACGCCCGTTAGCATACTGCAGGAGCTGCTAAGCCGGCGCGGCATCACGCCGGGCTACGAGCTGGTCCAGATCGAGGGGGCCATACACGAGCCAACGTTTCGGTTTCGGGTCTCGTTCAAGGACAAGGACACACCCTTCACAGCCATGGGCGCCGGCCGCTCCAAAAAGGAGGCCAAGCACGCGGCCGCTCGCGCCCTGATTGATAAGCTCATCGGCGTACAGCTCGAGACACAGGGCAATTCAGCAGCCGCTGCAGCAGCCGCTGTTGGTTGCTCTATGGCGGGCAGTGGGGGCGATGGCAATGCCAATCTCACTGGCAGTGGCGAGTAATTATTTGTTGCAAAATTTGTCAATTTAAATAGTTTTTAATATGCAATTTTCGTTTCTTTGTAATTTTTTGTTTTTCTGTTTCCCATTGAAATCCCACCATCTCCATCTCCATCTCTCTCCCTCTCTATCTATCTCCCATCCCATCTCTATAATAGTGGCGGCGACAAGATTGTGGGTAATCCCATTGGCTGGCTGCAGGAGATGTGCATGCAGCGTCGCTGGCCGCCGCCATCATATGAGACAGAGACAGAGGTCGGCCTACCGCACGAGCGACTATTCACGATCGCTTGCACCATACTGAACTACCATGAGGTTGGCAAGGGCAAGAGCAAGAAGATAGCGAAGCGCCTGGCCGCCCACAAGATGTGGACGCGCCTGCAGGAGACGCCCATCGATGCGGCCAAGATCAATGAGAGCATCTGCGGCGAACTGGAGGGCGATGTGAGTAATTTATCGCTTGTAGATCCAACAGAGCAGCCGCAGCAGTCTCAGCTGCCGCCGGTAGACCAGGCAACAAGTGTAAAGCCGAGTCGCTTCTACAAGCGCATCTCACCGGTTTTGAATATAACCGATATTTAGTGATGATAACTTTTAGCTAACTAACTGAATTTCCTGCTGTCTGCCGTCTGACAATCCCTAATCTGTTTGCTGTGCCTTCACATTATTTATTATTTTATTTTATTTTGTTTTTTTGAATTCGTTTGGTTCCGGTGCTTACTTATTACTTGCTAATGTTTGTTACTGTTAAATTGAACCTGAAACTCTGCAATTAACTCGACAATTTGGTCGATTAACCAATTACCGGTTGAAGCCTAAGCTAATTCCTTTTGGAGCCCCTTTTGGGAATAAACAATATCATCAATTAGTTAAGCTGTCAATTTTGAGCTGCAATACAAATGTGATTTTATTGTTTGTAAAATTTAGCTTTAAGAATTATTAATCTGCGGGCTCCAAGTCCCATCTATTATTGCCTGATTTAACAAATAAGTTTTGTATTTTTGTAAATTCTTTTTTTTTTCCAATTTCAATGTAATATCAGAGATATACATATATATTGTCTCAGTTGAGCTCAAACTACTTCTGGCATGCACTTTTATTTAAATATTATTGTTTGTTTGTTGTTTGGTCTCTGCGCACACTTTTAATTTTGACACATTTGTGATATATTTCAAGTCCGACTTGAGTGATATATTTCAAGTCACCATCTGGCGAGAGTCTGTGCGTAATTAAATGGAAATGTTGCGCTCTTATTTCCAGGCCCGCATTAACGATCAATATTATGGTGATTTGAAAGATATCACTGTGCCGACACTGACCACGCTGCACAGCAATAAAGTGTCCCAGTTCCATAAGACATTGAAAAATGCGACGGGCAAAAAACTGCTTAAATTACAGGTAAATCAATGAGTGGCCCAGATCCTACGACACTTGCGCCGCTTCCATGGAACTCGAACTCCCACAATGCATTTAACTCGACCATAATTGCGATTCCATGTTGTTAATTTTAGGTTTGTTGTTTCGTTTTGTTTTTGTGCTTACAGAAGACTTGCCTGAAGAGCTCAAAGATTGACTACATCAAGCTGCTTTCAGATATTGCTGCCGAGAACCAGTTCGAGGTAACCTATGTGGATATTGAGGAGAGGACTTTTAGCAGCCAGTTTCAGTGCCTGGTGCAGTTGTCCACGTTGCCAGTCGGCGTCTGCCATGGCACTGGATCAACGGCTTCGGAGGCACAGCGACATGCCGCTCAGAATGCCCTGGAGTACCTTAAGATAATGACCAAAAAGTAGGCGACAGTAACTGAAGTAGCAAAATCTGAACGCACATAACCACAGACGAATACGATGATGATGATGGTGATCTTGAAAATTGCATATGTCCTTAGAGTCCCGATCCCGACCCCGTCCCCCTATTTTCTGTTAACCATGGTTTAAGGCAACTAGAACATTCAACATTGTATTTAATATTTATTGGAATTGATTGTTTTGAGCTTAGTTCCGATGTGAGTTTATAGCTAATCTGTACTATTCGCAAATCGTAGATATTAAATACCTTGATACGAATCATCCACAAGAAAGTTGTCGCATTCTTGCCGATTTATATGCGATCAGACCTAGCTCTAGGAACAATAAATTAAAGCAAACACATATTCGCAACAGTTTTTCAGGGAATGTTAAGGATGAATGATGTTGCGATTCTACTTTTAAATCAATGATAAATGACTAATTGATTTCTATGAAGATAAATATGTATATTAGGCTTTTATATATAATTCTGAACTAATTGTGAAATGTTATTTTATGGACATTTAAAGTATAATTAATTTAATAACTATTGTACAAATCGACCGTGGAGAGGCGCCAATGAAAAACTGAAACTGTAATAAAAGACGATTAAATAAACTGATAACAACGAGCCAGTAATAATCACAGTTAGCAATTTATATGAAATTGAAAGTTATTTATTTAAAGTACACAATACTTATGCTAAACTATTTACTAATTGGCCGTATATGTATATTATTTACATAGTAGCTGCTGCTGCCGTTAACGTTGTCTACTTCTTCTTACGGTCCTGCGTGCACTTGGGGCAAAACCATTTGCCCTTCGGCTTCGTGGTAAGGCCGACACAGGCAAAGTGGAACCACTCAATGGGACACTGAGAAGAATGAGAAATTATACAAAAATTAAGGAATATTGCATTCAATGGAATCTGTCACTCTCTTCACTCACATCTGGATTATCGCAGCCAATCATCTCGCCGTACGATACTTGGTGGCACAGGCAATATGTTGGCTCATTGGGATCCACAGGCATGTCCATGACGTCGCTGGGATGTGTGGCGGCCGTGTGGCAAGAATCCTTTTCCGAGTCATCCACATCCACGGCTTTCTGTAGGTGGTGGAGCAAATGGATATGAGTTTTGGCAAAGGCTTGTTGAGAGATTAGACTAGTAAGTGATCATGCAAGGAGGTGAAATGTAAATGAAAGATGCAAAACAAAACGGTAAATAAAGGAATACACTTTACAGGAATATGGGACGGAGGCAATCCAGCGTCTTTTTGCTACTGTGTAGTTTACCAGGCAAAATAACAACAACAACTAAATAGTTTTGAGGAAAGAGTAACAAACGTAAGGAGACAAAATGTGCATAATGTTGATGAAGGATGATTTACCTTTTGTGCTGCCCCCTTGCGGGTTTCTTTTTCTTGATTTACCTTGGACTTTTTCTTTTTGCTACCTTGACCAGCACTGCTGCTAGCATTTAGATTAGCCCCGCTGCCGCTGTTCGATTGATTGCCGCGCCCAGTTTCCTCATCCGAGGAGGCTGGCCTTTTCTTTTTACCCGTCGCCTTGCCATCTTTGGTCTTTTTACGGCCAGCCTCTGCAAATTACAAATTAGTTCCAAGATCATAAAACAGTTTCAAGCGAGTTACGTACTTTTGGCGACCACTTCTTCGGATTTGGCGCGTGTTGAGGAGGCCTTCTCTTGGATCTCTCCCTCGAAGCGGGCCAAGTCGTTGTCAAGTCTTCGGATTTGTTTGTCCACTAGCTCATAGGTTTGTATGGCCAGCTGCACTTTATCATCACTGTATTCCTTGGCTTTGCCAAACAGCGCCTTAATGTCCTCTAGACGCTCCTTGCGCTCTTCCTCGCTCATTGCTCCATTCTCTGCGGTTAGCTTGCGCATGAAGTCTTTCGCATGGCTATCGATGCTTTTCATAGCCGTTTGCGCCCGATCGTCCAATTTTCTCATCAACTTGAAGTTCCGTTCTAGCTCGGTGGGCAGCGATTCCAAGCCTGATGATAAACATTATTTACATCTGCATTACAGCACTTTTATCTTATTTCACATTTTTTACATACCGTCTAAATAATTTTCTAAATATATAGCTGAAGACATTTTTTATGTTTCTAGTGTGCAATTTATATTGTTTTTTCGTTAGTTTACTAACAAAAATCAAGCGTCTTTTTTATGATGAGCTATCAGCTGTTTTGCAAGTGGATTCGATTCTTATCGGTACAATCGAAAACTATCGCGAATTCAACAAATATAATTCATCTAGTTGAAAGAAAATACATTTTATAATTATTGATTTTTAAGAGATAAATTAGAACAACAAAATTTGTATGAAGCAAACCACAATCGACATAATCATGTATCATTTTTGGTACATTTTTTACCACGCACGAGTACCAACGAGTACCAACGTATTAAGCGATAACTGCTCACATCATCTATTTGAACGTTACACATCACTAGTAAGACAGCTGTTTTTTTTGTGTGCGGATCAACATTGTAGGCAGCACCTTATCACGAAAAAAAACAAAATGCACCAGAATAACACTAAAATAGAATAAACTATTTGTCAAAGAATGTGCTGTAGCGCTCTAATTCATTGAGGAACACGTTTGCTTAAGCCGGCAGCAACATGTATAAGAAACTCCGCAAAATATTGCCTGCGATGCGCCCGGTGCACTGGCTCGTGCTGTCCTGTGTCGCAGTTGTCACCTGTTATTTTCTGCTGGAGATTCGATTGGATCGTGGTGCGTTTTTTAACTACGTTCCACTTCATTAAGCAAAAACAATATATTTATTTACACACAGCTTTTAAGCCACTGTCTAAACTCACGGGCAACAGTGGCAAGCAATCAGTGGCGGACCAAGCAGCTCTCACTCGTACTATTCCCACGTTCGATGGCTTTGATTATGAGGAGCAATTGGTGGTGCTATACAATCGTGTGCCAAAGACTGGCTCAACCAGTTTCGTGAACATAGCCTACGATCTGTGCAAACAGAACAGATACCATGTCCTGCATATAAATGTGACCGCAAATATGCATGTCCTATCGTTGCCAAATCAGGTGCGTCGACAACATGCCGTCATGGATAGCCGGATAGCGGGTTTATAGTCTTGTTTCTTTATTAGATATCCTTTGTGCGAAATGTAACCAAGTGGCATGAAATGAAGCCGGCACTCTATCATGGACACATGGCATTTCTGGATTTCTCCAAGTACGTTTTTCAAAAATGATTTATCTTCTATATCTCTCGCTATACATCTATTAATATTGCAGATTTCAAATAGCACATAAGCCCATCTATATAAACCTGGTGCGCAAGCCACTCGACAGACTTGTGTCCTATTACTATTTTCTGCGCTTTGGCGACAATTATCGCCCGAATCTCGTGCGCAAGAAGGCTGGCAATAAAATTGTGAGTTGACAAAAAAATATAAATTTATTTTTAAAATTTAAATATAAACATTTTCAATGCAGACGTTCGATGAGTGCGTGGTTCAAAAACAACCCGACTGTGATCCCAAAAATATGTGGCTGCAAATTCCATTCTTTTGTGGCCACGCTGCTGAGTGCTGGGAACCCGGCAGCGATTGGGCCTTGAAGCAGGCCAAACGCAATTTGGTCAACGAATATTTTCTGGTCGGTGTCACCGAGCAAATGTACGAATTTGTAGATCTGCTTGAGAAATCACTGCCAAGGTAAATAGGAATTGCTTTGCCATTCATTTTAATCCACTTGAATTACATTTTTTTCTTATATACAGAATCTTCCAAGGCTTCCGTGAGCACTATCAAAACTCGAACAAATCTCATTTACGGGTGACATCATCGAAGTTACCGCCCAATGAGTCTACCATACAGACCATACAGAGATCGAAGATTTGGCAAATGGAAAACGAATTATACGAGTTTGCACTGGCACAGTTCGAATTTACCAAGAAGAAGCTGATGCAGCCCGATAACAAACATCTGCAGCAGTTTATGTACGAAAAAATACGACCAAAATGATTGTCCTGGAAGGCCAAGGGCAGTAAGGGCAAACACCGAACCAAACTGGACAAGTTACTGCCGAAGTAAAGGCTTTAGTATTGCAGGTTGAAACAGTTTCTTTCTGTTTATAATATAATTATATTTTTAAAATATGTATATAGCTTTTCTAGATCTGATCTGTACTTAAAAGCAAACAAATTCGTGAAAGACACTAAGACTTTTTAGCATTGAATATCATTGACATATTGATTATTCTTTTATATTATCACGTACATATATAGTTAGTATAAGTCAGTCATACCATTAACACTCGATAACGCTTTCCTAGAGTTACGTAAGCAATATTTAGCAGCAATTGTAACACTTTTTAAAGCACAATATTATTCATCTAGTAAATTGTACTCCAATATGCATACATATTTATATATATAGGTACATATTTAAGTATTGACAATACCAGATCTTGAACGAAACTACCAATTAGATACTTAGGGATAATTTAATGTGTAAGTGTAATGATATTATTTGACTCTCGCAATGTATGTATGTCAGCTCTTGGCACTTGAAACTGAAAAACTCATCATCAAGTCAAATACATGTAAATCCATGTTATCCATATCAAGTTTTTATAACAAGTGTCTCCATCAACGATTGTCCGTAAGTGATTAGTGGCATGCAACGGGCAAATCGATTAAACCCGTCGATTGACCATCAGGTATATGTACGAATACGATATACATATATATCAATGTAAACACACACGCAAATAGCTATAAATATTGGTTTTCTGTGTTTCGTATTTTGTTCCAAGTCAATTTCGCTTAAAGTTACAAAGCCGCTGAATTCGATCGGCAACAGTCGATGCGAAATTCCATTGAACTTTATAAGCTGACGTAGCACGAGCATTAGCATTGACTAAGTTGACTAGAAGACTGCGTGCCTGCCTGCCTTGTCTATCTGTCTGTCTGTCTGTCTGTTTGCCGGACTGACGCTGAGGCACTTTGGGTGTAGAGCAGAAAGCGAAATTGAAATGGAATTATATTTCAGGCACTATACTTAATTAATTGGTTGGGCCTGAACGTACGACCAATGAGTTTGCATTATCGTCAGTTGTACGATTGAACGTCGACACGCAAAGTCGTCGTTGCTGAATTTTGTAGCTTTTCGTATATAGTTTTTAAGTTATAACTATGAATTAGTAACAGACATTAAAACTTAAAAGTGGCCAATACAAAGTGCGATTAATTAGTACGATTCATATCGAGCGCATGGCAGCCGTTTTCTCAGATTTACAGTGTCTTATATATATATATGTACATAGGTACATATATTTCCATACGTATATATGTATATATGTGTGTTACTTACATCTTAATCTAATACTGGTTATGTGTCAGCTGAACCACACACATATACAAACATATGTATATAATCGGCACATAGGTTGTTATTTAGTGGTCACAAGTTCAACTATATTCAACTCGAATGAATGCACTAGGGTGAAATATTATCAGGCATATAACAATTTTTAAATGCTCGGGGCGTATAACTAAATGCATATAACAATTTATAGAAAGCTTGATTACGCTGAGCTAAGATCATAG
The DNA here is from genome assembly GCF_001654015.2 of Drosophila navojoa. The sequence goes on from NW_022046019.1 coordinate 55,455, forward strand.
CAAGCATATAACAGTTCTTACAAATTTAAAAGAGCCTGATTGCACTGAACTAAAGTAATGCATTATATGCGTATTGATTATCAGTTCTTAGATGCTAACGGTGTATAACAATACGCGTATCAATTTAAAAATTGTCTGACCTAAACATATAACAGTTCATAAACGTTTGTTTTACGCTTGTATATACATATGTACATATGTATGTAACTTTAAAAAAGCCGAAACAACTACATACATGTGTACATATACATATGCATAGTTACATACGTACGTATGCACATAAATGTGCTTGAAATTAACCTTAACCCTGGTGCAGTATTCTTTGCATTTCTCCATTGTATATTACCGACAACAATAATGAAAGCAACAACAACAGAGCGCATTTCAAAGTAACCAAGTGTATAACAGCCAACGAAGCATGCACTTTCCAACTTGCTGACAGTTGCCATAATTAATCGCTTGCTTTGTTAGTTTCAGTTGTTTTTGTGTGCGTGTGTATGTATGTATAGTTTTAAAATTATATATAGTTATCTACACACACTTCTTAACTACCGGCTCGTTACACATATGGGGGTATAAAACTGTTGAATGAGCAGCCTTATATTTTCAGTGCTTAAGTGTGTTAAGACAGACATAGACCTAGCTTAGACGGAGATACAAAATTGAAGAAAACTGCAGTACATCAGAGTGGAATACGCAATCAAAGGATATCATATCTTTGAGCTTTGGAATAACTACGCTATACGTCTATTAATTTAAGGTGAGTTTTTCATTTTGAAATACTGTTATTACTATTACAGTTATTTAAGTCGTTGATGCGTACACATTGTGTTTCATTATGTTTTGGTTTCGTTACACTTTTCGCGCCCTATTTTAATTTTTCGTGTTTCTTTTGTGGTTGACCTTTGCCTAACGACGAGCGCAAATGCAAAAACAAGAGCGGGAGCGAGAGAGCAACAAGTGCAGCTCTCCTACAACAAGTTGCCATCACTGTAAAACTACGCTCACTGTTCCTTTTGCATTTCTTTTCGAAACGGTTCTTGTTGTTATTGGCGTTGGCAACTGTAGGAGGGCCACTGCAATTGTGTCGCTGTGTGCGAAAATAAAATGAAACGAAACAAGCGAACGATGAACGAGAAAAGTTCAATAAACGTTTGGCATTGACACACATCCAGTTAAACGTTGTGAAGCGGTTCCTGTTCGAGTGCAACGGCAAATGCATTTAGCGCTATTTGTGCTGTGTAATCAAACTGAAAATTATTTTATTAAATCAATATGGCAACTGCAACAAGCTGCCTGCCTAGGACAACGGTAGCCGGCTGCGCGTCTGCCGCTGTCGCTTCTGACGGTGTCTCTATTGAATCAGGTAAGGCGGCTGTACAAGCACAGACATGCATTTGTGTACACTTGTGCGTATGTGTGTGTGCACACGAACACAATTGCTCGCACGCTTTATTTTATTTTATTTTTTTTGTAAACTTTTGTAATGCGTTTTTGGCACGTAAGGTTAAAGCACTTTTTAGGTTGGACTTGGGCTTGCCCTTGTCCATTTACCCAACTAAATGAATACAATTTTAATTGTATTTTATTTTTGCCAAGACTTCTGACCTCAGACTGACTTGCTTGACATCGACTATCTCAACGATCATCAAGTTGATGGCCATGGATTTTTCCCCTTAACCCGTTTTGTTCTGAAGTTAAAAAGTGGATACTACATCTCTATAGTGGGACTATTAAAGCTGCACAAAATGTTGAACTTAAAAAGATTTTCTATCAACAATATGTTAAAAATAATTTATGTATCTATTCTCAGTTCATTTTTGCAAGTTGAAAATAATTTTATTATAAATTTGATTGTTTTTTTTTTTTTTATAAAAGTTTTGCAAAAAATTTGAAACTATAGAAGTAGCTTTTATCCGTGTAAATTATTTTCTAGTAATTGACTAAATATTGAACTAAACAAAAAAATTTTATTCATAATATGTAAAATGTTTTTTTTTTTTTTCGCCAAATATTTCTAAAGTAATTTATTATTCAATTAGGTTTATTAGATAAAATTTTAAAGAGATTCAAAAAGTTGCCAAAAAAGTTTAAGTTGCTGTGCTAATAATTTAGTTCATAACTATACATGAGGTATGTGGAGTTATTTAAGCCGCGGTCCTTAATTAGGTTTGCTTAAAAAAGTTCACTCTTTTGTGCAACGCTTTATGAGTTCAAATCTGATTCATATGAATCCAAAATGGAAAAATAAACCAGTTCAGCGCAGTTTTGTTTGCCATCTACGCCCCCACACATATGTATGTATGTACATATGTATGTATGCCAACTATTAATAGGTCATCTTTGATAACGAGTGTACGCAAAATACATACATACACATATTTCAAATCTTCATCGTATAGTAAACTCATTTGTGAGCGCACAAATGAAACCGAGAGTCTGACGCTCAACAACAGCCAATGAATGGAAGAAGGTGTAACTCGAGGGGGTGCCTCGCACGTGTTGGTGTCGATTAGTCCAAAAAGCGTCCGAAACAAGTTGTACCATGCCGAAACGTGTTGGCCATACACAATGAGCAATGGAAATGTTGTCAAACAGGTGTAATTACTAGGTAATGGCTAATTGCCGTACATATGGGTATATCGCGCTGGCATTGATCCGAAAGTACAATGCCTGAGGGTCACCCAGGCCTTTTCGCATTGTAAATGAGCAAAGTGCTTCAAGCAGATGCTGCGGGAAAGACCATGTCCGTCATCAGCGACAAGAACAACAACAACGTCAACGATAGCTTGAGCGAACCGCAATGAAAACCAGCTTTCGATGGCATAATTTCCCAAATGCATTATTAGCCTCTCTGGTTTGCATCTCTTAATGCGCTCTCTTTAAGCTCTCCTCCTCTCTCTGTCTCATTTGCTCGCACGCACTTGCTCCTCACTCACTCGCTCGCACGTGAATGTCATGCTCAAGTTCAACATCAAACACACTTAGACGCGCTCATACACACACACACACACACACACACACACACACACAACCATACGCCTTCTCTCTGTTCTTCTCTCTCGCTCTGACTCCCGCTCATCGAGTTTCCAGTTTGTGATTCTTGGCTTGGTATAAAATCTTCGTAGCGCGCTTTTGGCCACAACAGTTTCGTCTGCTCTTTCGGCTCCGTTACACGCGTCGTCAGTTGCTTCTTCTTAAGCTTTATCACAGATTTTGTTGCAGCTCCCAAAACAAGTTTTACGTTTTTGGGCAAACTTTTGTGTTGTGTTGTGTTTTGCTGTGTGTACTATATAAATTATACGATTATTTGGTTCACGCATTAACTATTCATTCAATAAATTGTTGTTTCTTGCAAAAAAAGGAAAAAAGAAAAAAAAAAAAACGTGAAACATCTCGAAACATCCCATAATTTGCTATTGTCTTAGCAGTCCTATATAATCAGCTGCGCACGCATGCTCACGCTCGATCGGTTTGCGATTCATTCAGATAATTTCGAAGTCATCTAATTGCGCTAATTCCCATCTGTAATTTAGTTTAAATATTTTTTATTTAATCTGTCGATCTGTTCTTAACTAGTCTTGCTATTTTTCTAAATAATATGAATCGATTCCATTCTAGACTCATTGATGTACGTAAATCGGTTATTAAAAACTTGTTTCAATAGATATTGAGCTTAAATTAAATCAAGTAGAACGAGTTCAATTCGAGAATTTAGCTCAAGATCTTCATGGCAAATGCATTCTAATCTCAATGTTAGTGAAACAGCAAGCTAAAGATATATCGATCGAAATATAGATAATATTAATAATTATCGTTATGCAGCATCCGTTATAAAGTTTTCAATATTAGCATGCCAAAGGCGAATGTCAAGGTTAAGGTTAGACTTAACAAAGCCGAAAGCCGAATCGGAACGCATTGGCCTGCAATGCAATGATTCAATGAATCGAATCGCAAGCCGGTTGTCTGTATATCGATATAGTATATAAAACAAGTTAATTAATAAACTGCATAATCCGACATTTAGCGAATCAGACACAAAGCAAAACCAGAGAATTAATGCAATAATTAAAGGCTAGCAGAAAGAGAAGATTAAACTGAACAATAGCTAAACAACAACAGCGAAAACAATTACAATTGCTGCAAAATGAGTAAGTAATGATTAAAAGCTATATACATATATATAAATATGTATATATATGGTATTTTTCTAATGGGGCCTTACATAAGCAAATAATTGAGTTTCGCTGTTCAACTACTAGGGGATCTAAGCGCAGCTTCCATGTAAACACGCTTCGCGTTACGTGCACAATTTGTCATATAATACTCATCTCTGTACCTCTCTCTGTCTCTCTCTATATCTTTCATATAGGAGTGCCCACCATGTTGTCAGAGATCGAAGCTCTGCCCTCGATCAAGCTGGGCGACTTTACGCTGCAGTTCGAACTGGGCGAACCCTCAGCTGCGGCCAAAGAAGTTGCCGCTCGCGAGCTGCGCGAGACGCCCGAGCGGCAGAAGGAGGCAACGCAGGAGCTGAAGCGTTTACTGGAGGGTAAGACCTATCTACCATATAAAAAAAACTTTTTAAATTTTATATTTCCCGGAATACAACACGATCTAGAAGTAGGGAGTTTCTTGAAATTTGCTCGCATGCAAACTGTACACAATTTGTGCAAGAAATTATATATCGATAAATTCCACTAGACTATGCATTAATAGGTGGATTATAGATTTTCCATTTCTATTTATAGAGAAAATGCTTTTAGCTTGTGGAAATGCTTGAAATTCCCCTTAAGATAAAACAAAAATCCCATGCAAGCCGTAGATCTTCTACCCATTTTCAATTTGATGCTCTACAAATGATAAATCTTTG